>CM046428.1:14515991-14738491 GCA_025506505.1 Flaveria sonorensis
AACGAAGGTATAGTTCCAGGTTCACAGCAAAAGATATGATTTGGCATCACACTGGACGCTCAACAGATGATATTATGCATCATCCAGTAGATGGGAAGGCATGGCAAGAATTTGATAAAAGACATTTTGAATTTGCCAAAGAGCCTAGGAATGTCCGCTTGGGTCTGGCTGCAGATGGCTTTAATCCATTTGGTAACATGAGTCAAGCTTACAGTATGTGGCCAGTTCTGTTGACAACGTATAACACACCACCGTGGCTATGTATGAAAGAGTCTTCTTTCATTTTAACTCTGCTAATTCCCGGTCCTAAATCACCTGGAAAAGACATAGATGTTTTTCTAAGGCCTCTGGTAGATGAGTTGAAGCAGTTATGGAATGATGGAGTACAAATAAGAGATGTCTCGACAGAAACTATATTCACGATGCGTGCGGCATTATTATGGACCATTAATGATTATCCTGCTCATAGCAGCTTGTCTGGATGGAGTGGCCAAGGTTATCTTGCATGTGCGACATGTAACATGGACACACCTTCGTGCCGTGTAACTAATAAGATATCATTTACCGGTCATAGAAGATTCTTACCTAGAAGTAATAAATGGAGAGAAAGTTTGTTGTTTAACGGTCAGATGGAGTTAAGAAAGCATCCAAAAGCATTAACTAATTCAAAAATATTAGAACAACTTAACCGCATTCCCGATCGTTTTCCAGATAAACATCCCAACCACGGTGGCGTGAAAAGAAAACGTGATGAGTCAGAGTTGAATTGGACAAAAAAGAGTATATTCTTTGAGCTGGATTATTGGTCATCTCTTGATTTAAAACACAATCTTGATGTTATGCATATCGAGAAAAATGTGTGTGAGAGCTTGTTAGGTACCTTGTTGATAAATGAAAAATCAAAAGACACACACAAAGCAAGAGAAGACTTAAAAAATTTGGGAATACGATCAGATTTATGGCTAAGTGTGAAAAACAACAAGGTCATACAGCAACAAGCTTCTTACTCTTTCAAACCTAGTGATCGATCTAAATCTTGTCAGTTCATTAAAAGAGTGAGACTAACTGAGAGTTTTGGATCAAACTTTAAAAATAAGGTGATTCTTAATAACTCAAATATCATCAGGTTAAAGTCTCATGATTGTCACGTTCTTATGCAACGTTTACTACCAATTGGGGTTCGTGTAGGTTTACCTGATAATGTTTCAACAACAATTATTAACCTTTGCACATTATTTAAAAAGATTTGTGCACGATCGCTAGATGTTGATGACATGTATAAAGCACAGAAAGAAGCGGTTAATATTTTATGCAATTTGGAACTAATATATCCTCCAGCATTTTTTGATATTATGGTTCATCTAATTCTACACTTACCTGAAGAAGCTATTCTTGGAGGGCCTGTATATATGAGATGGATGTATCCTTTTGAAAGATACATGAAAAAGCTGAAAGCTTATGTTCGAAACAACGCCAAGCCTGAAGGATCAATAGCAGAGGGTTATGTTACAGATGAAGCATTAACATTTTGCTCTATGTATCTGGAGGGTATTCAAACCAAATTTAACCGTCATGATAGGAATGAAGATCCTGGCATTCCAAAGAGGAATTTCTATGTCTTTTCATCACAGTGTCGACCAATGTCAAAGAAGAAAATCATTTCCCTCAGTGAAAACTCTAAAAAATAATTTCAATGGTTTGTGCTGAACAACTGTGAAGAACTTAAAGTCTACATATCGTAAGTTTTTAAGTTTAAATTATTCTTATTAGTTTCATTTTAGCTAAAATAATGATAAATTAATATGAATATTATATTTCACATACAGTGAATTTGAACTTGAATTCCCTGGAAGCGATGTAAAAAATGAATTTTCTTCATGGCTTAATAATAAGTTCAATACGTCTCCTTACATAGAACTCAAGGCATTGGCTCATGGCCCCGTGTGCACATATTCTTACACAGCTTGTATTGTCAATGGTGTTAGATTTATGGTACACAGCCGTGATATCAGACGCACTACACAAAATAGCGGTGTTGTTACAGTAGGAGAAGATGGTACATGATTTTATGGTCAATTAGAAGACATCTACGAGTTGAAGCATATAAATGGCTACAGCGTTGTACTATTTCGTTGTAAATGGTTTGACACGTCACAGAAGGGGTCCGTAATTAAAAAGAATAACATTGTTGTTATCGATGTTAGTCGTGAATGGTTTGGTGACCAGCCTTGCATTTTAGCAACACAAGCTCAACAAGTGTTTTATCTTGAAGATCCTTCTAAATCCACTGGCAATTGGAGGGTTGTGGAAGATGTTCACCATCGAAAACTTTGGGATCATCCAAGTATTAGTGTTGCTAATGAGATAGAAGTATTGCACGACAGTCAATCATCTGATTATAACTTGGTTGTCGATAGCAATTTTGAAGTTGGTGGATCAAGTGCACGAGTTATAAATGATGAGAGAGATGTGCATGATAATTGTGAATTAGTCGTAGACTTAAGTTGGTTGCCTGTTGCTTCGCTTGTTCAAGATGAAGATTTTATTAATGATGATGAAGAAGATGAAGATGTGTATCTCTCAGATGAGGAAGAATTTATTAATGATGATGAAGAAGATGAAGATCCATTAGATATTAATGATAGTAAGGATGAGAGCGATGATGATCTTGTAGATGAAGATGAATATCTTTATAGTGATAATTCAGATTAATTGTATGTATTAAGAACACTTTATTATTTTTCTTATTAAAATGTCACATGAATATATTTAGAGTGATAACACAAATTGATTATTGCAGGTTATGTCTTCGTACGTAGCAGGATCACACGGGGGTGACGGTGGGGGTCGGGACCCCCACGGACATGGATATACTCTTCCTTCTACTTGCCAATCATGTAAGTTAATGTTTTAAATATATATCTTTTAATTGAATATATTTTAAATGTTGCTAACTTTTTAATTTTTTATATCAATATAGCATCAGTTAAAAAAAAGATCAAAAGGAAGAAATCTAAACTTATATGAGAAATGGGCTGCAAACAACAGCCAACCACTTCCTGTGCAATTTGATCATACAGGAAAACAATATAAAGCTGTTGGAGAAAACAGTCAATTATTTGTCCGAGCTTTATCCAATCATGTTTCCACTGCTCCTTTTCATTATCCCACTTGGGATGAAGTTCCTGATACGTTCAAGATATCCTTGTTCAATTTTCTAGAGGCGAGTATTTATGCAGTGTTTTATTTGTAATTTGATAATCATAACTTTTATATGTTTCTAATTATTTTATTTTGTAGGAATATTTTGATCTGGAAGCTCATCGTTGCTCAGACCACTGGCAAGGTATACAACTTGGAATACATATGGATTGCCAACGAGCTTTCAGAGACAGGAGATATGACATGAAACAACATTTTTTAAATCAAGGAGGCTATGATAACATTGAGCAGGCTATCAATAATCTACCTGAAGGGCAAAGTCAAGAGTCTTGGGAGCAGGTGGTTGAGTTGTTCTCAAGTGAACAACATAAACGTCTTTCTCAAAAAGGCGTAACGAATAGAGCTAAACAGCTCTATCCAAGTCCGCATGGTAGTCAATCATATGCTCAAAGACGATATATTCAGGTAAGAAAACATATATTATACATCCTATGTATTATTAATTCTTTACAAATATTATGAATATTGTTTTTAATATTTTTAGGAGCAACAAACTGGGACCCCAAGTCACATTGAAACGTGGAGGAGGGCGTATTACAGTGAAGGTTTAGGATGGGTGAACCAGGGGGCAGAAGAAGATTGGGTAAGTTTTATATGTTAAGTATGCTATTATCATGTGTTTATATGTTTATAATATATCGTGTTTGGTGAATTTGACCCAATATGATCTATATGCTATCCATATTTGAGAATTGTTGGTTTTGATGAGTTGTTAGTTTATATATTGAAACTTAGGAATTTTATGTTAGTTGTGCTTATAAATTTAAACTTAGGAATTTTATGATAATTGGGAATTTTATGGTATTGTGTTTATGATTAAACAACATGGTTTGTATTCATTTTATAATAGTGATGCTGTCAAAATTTCATAAAAATCCTAATACCATTTCATTTTAATTCTTTATAATTGCAGGCAAGAATTGAAAATCAATACTCCCAAATGCAAATGGAGGCGGGTGAGTCGCCCGTTAATGAGATGCAATGTTTAGAGTTGGCATTAGGACAAAGACGTGGTCATACGAGAGGTGTTGGACGAAAAGTAAAAAATCTCTCTCGTTATGAGCCATCAAGCGGGTCATCATCACATCAGGATGAAGAAATGGAAGAACTAAAGCGCCAAATGCAAGAAATGCAAGAAAGAATGAATCAATTTGAAAGACAAAAGCATCATCCCGATAACGATGGAGATGATGAAAACGACGACAATTAAATAGTTTGTTTGTTTGGTTTGTAAAACTTAAAATATATTAGTTTGGTATGTAATTAACTAAAATTAGTTGATTTTCATTTAGATATTTGATACGTTAGTTTGAATTTCTGTGAATTTGATTTGGGATTTTATTTGGTTTTTAGGTAAAAAAACCTTGAAAAAAACAGAATTTTAAAAATTTAATTTTTAACCAGATACCATATGGCGACGACATGTCGTCGCCATAGGATAAATTAATTTAATATTAAATAAAAATAATTGCTTACCTATGGCGACGACATGTCGTCGCCATAGGGTGCATTTTTTTTTATTAATTTTGAATTAAAAATATTTATTGCGACTAGTTTGTCGCGACAACATGTCGTCGCGACAGGCTTTTATGGCGACTACGTCTATCGCGACGACCATTTTTGAGCTATTGTGACAAGGCTGTGACTACTCACCCTATGGCGACGACATATCGTCGCCATAGGCTATAGCGACGACAAATATAACCTATGGTGACGACTTTTGTCGTCGCGATAGAGCTGTTTTCTTGTACTGTTAAGGTGCAGTTATTGGGTCACATTATCAATATGGATGGATTGTGGATCTCCAAATGTAGAAACCATCATGCAATGGGAATCCCTCAAGGCGCCTTTAGGAATCCAAAGCTTTCTAGATTTAGAGAGGCAATACATGAGAGTAACTCAATATTTGTTGAAGATTTTTTCATTGTTAACAAAGCTTAACTCGAAAGGAGATAATGTTTAAATCACATTAATAGAAAATGGTCTAGATCATTTGAAATATTTGGAGAAGAGAGGTCAAGAAGTAGGGTTAAAAGGATCAACACGGAAGAGACTGACGTGCGGGTAGACTGTGGAGAGAGTTATACAAAATAGTGTAGACTAGGAACAAACTTTGTTATCGTTGGGGGGGAGGACTGGCATTATGCTCGAGATTGCCTATACATTCTAAGATATTTCAATATTGGGAACTAGTAGTGATTGTAGGAAACAGAAGCCAAAGCATACAAGAATTGAAGGACGGCCTAGCAAGAAGGGGGATGACAAGCCCAAGGCAAAAAAAGGGCTTATAAAATAACCTAAGAGGAGGCTAGGGTGGACCCTAATCTTAAATTAGGTCAGTTTCTTGTTAACAATGTTCATACCTACATATATTTTGATTTTGGTACCGGCAAAAGTTTCATATCTACTACATTTTGTGACGTATCGAAAAGCAACGTTAGGAAGTAAAGATAGTCTTGAAAGTAGAGATTACTATTGGAAAATCCACTATAGTAACCAAAGAAATAGATGACTGTTACGTATAACTAGATGGCCATAGATTCCCTACTAGGCTAATCATCCTGGCTTTAGATGGATTCGTTGTGGTATAACTAGTGGGTCGTAGTTCATGCTCCGTCCAAGGTAACAAAATTATCACGTGCCCAAGATTATTTCAATAAACACTGACTAAATGTTTATGAAACATGGATGTGATGCGTATCTAGCTATGTCAAATATGTGGAAAAGGAACTAAAAGATGTGTTGATAGTGTGTTACTTCCCAGATGTGTTTCCTGAAGACCTGACAGACGTACCGCCAAATCAGTAGATAGATTTTCAGATCGACTTTTTAGCTGGAGCCCAACCTTCCCCAAGACACCGAATCATTTGGTTTTGAAGAGTTGACCTGCAATTAAGTTACCATCAGCTAAAGTTAAAGGAGCAACATAATACAAAAATGACATTTTATACGTGTTATAGGCACTGTGAGTTCCTTGTGATTTTGTTAGGAACATTGAGAAAAGAAAATGTTGTAAGCCAAATTTTAAAGTATGCTTCTAGCTACTTAAGGTGCAGTTATTAGGTCACATAATCAATATGGATGGATTGTGGATCTCCAAATGTAGAAACCATCATGCAATAGGAATCCCTCAAGGCGCCTTTAGGAATCCAAAGCTTTCTAGATTTAGAGAGGCAATACATGAGAGTAACTCAATATTTGTTGAAGATTTTTTCATTGTTAACAAAGCTTAACTCGAAAGGAGATAATGTTTAAATCACATCATAGTCAAGAAGAAGCATTTCAAGAATTGAAGAACATGTTAACTCAAGCACCAATTTTATCATTGCCAAATTGGAACAAAGTCATTATAATCTATCCCGATGCTTTATATAAAGATTTGGAGGTGTATTGATGCAACATGGAAAAGTTATAGAATTTGCTTTTCTCAAAATATCCATGAGGCCAACTATAAAACTCATGATCTTCACAAAGTATAAGACTTCAATGTATTTCTTCGAACAAACGGATTTGAACATGAGACATCGCTGGTTGGAACCAATAAAGACTATGAATGTGAGATTCATTGCCACCCGAGAAAGGCCAACATAGTAGCTGATGCATTGAATCGTCAAGATGGACATGAACCGATTCAGGTAAGATCCTCTCAACTAATAGTGACTCAAGATGTTATGAACTAGGTACATGAGGCTTAAACTGAATCCATGAAAAGCATGCTAGCCAACGAGGAAAGGATGATAGAGCAAGTTACAAATTTGAAAAACCAATACTTATGGTGTCAAAACAAGATTTCAATGTATGTGGATTCCTTGTTATACGAACCTTAGATGTACCAAGAATTATAGGAAGATTATGAAACCTGTTACTCAATTCATCTTGGTGCCATGAAGATGTACCAAGACTTAGAGAGTGATAATTGGTAGCCAGGAATGAGATATGATGTCACCAAATATGTTAGAAAATGCTTAACATGTTCATAACTTAAGGTAGGACTTCAAAATCCTTATAAGAGTATCTAGCCATTTGAAATACCTGAGTAGAAATCAAAGCATGTTCATGGACTTCGTAACTAATCTAGTGCACACATGTAAGGGTTATGATGCAATATGAGTAGTAGTGGATCCATCACGAAGAGTTCTCACTTCCTACTTACTGGTAAAGGAAACTTTTACGTTGAAAAAGTTAGTTGATTTGTTTCTCAGAGAGATTGTGACATATCACGAAGTACCTTGATAGGTTCAAATGGATCGATTTTTGATGATATCGTAATGCAATGATCAATTCAAACACTAAGTAAACAAACAAAAGCAATTACTTCTAAAATTCATAGATTTTATTGATTACAAAAACTTAGGATACAAAGTGTAAGAGTGAGTTACAGTTGTTCAGATCTGTTCTAACTGTTTCGTTATTTGGTACCCTACACAATACATAAACTATCCTATTTATACTATCAAAGAAAAACAAGAAATATATATTTACAAAATAAGTCCCTATACTATGACAAAACGCAAAAGACAAATGATAATCTTCTAAGAGCTCTAACAATACTCCCCCTAAGATTAACATTGTCTTCAGTCCAATATGAACTCTTCTGGTTCATCTTTGAACTTGAACACGGGCTTCTCTTGGTAGAGTTTCAACTCTCGCAAAGCCTTCTTGATCACAGACTTGAACTTCTTTCAAAGATTCTATGATCTGCATAGTGTTTAAGTTCTCAGATAGGACTGTAGCATATTTTGTTGAGCTTCCATCTTCATCTAACACATGAATAGGTGAATCAGTAACAACTTTGATAACCTCGAGTGAAGACTCCTCGGCAATCACATTCTCTTGTGGTACAGGCTCAATCACATCAACATTATGAAAAACAAATTCTATTTGTTGTTGTTCATTTACTTCATTAATATCTTCATTCACATTATTTGAATCATCACCATCATTAACATCTTCATTGACTATACCTATATATCACATGGATTAACAGGTAACAATCGAATGTTGAGTGAATGAATGTATCAGGTGAGAGAATAAGTGAATCAGAGTGTTTGAGTTTGTGACTGAGTGAATGAAAACTACAAGTGTTGAACATATATAAGTGTAAAAATTCTTTGGTGCATGAGCATTGTGAAGGCACATGAGGCTAAGTTTCACACTAAATCTTCAGACGCATGAGCACTGTTCAGAAGCTTGGGTACTGTTCAATTGCTTGGATACTGTTCAGGCGCATGAGACCTGTTGAAACGCCTAACACTTAGAGTAAACATCACCTTCAAACGTCTAACCATATTAGAAAGTCTGAAACTGTTATGGCGCATGAGAATAAGTTGATACGCCCAGCACTTAACCATTTTTAGCAACATGACAACCTTTTAGGCGTATGTACTTGAACAAAACGCTTAACACTTGTACAAATTCCTGAAATTCATCATACTCCTGATTTAGACTTCTGAGCACTATTCAGGCGCATGAGAAACCTTCCATGTGTCTGACACTTCGAAAATTTTCACAACATCCATCTGAACACTGTTTATGCAAATTAGCACTGTTTATGCACATTGTCTCAACACTTAGTCAAATTTTTGACTATCACCCAAAATATACATTAATTACCCTCAAATTTAACAATATTAATTTTTTTTTGTTTAAAATCATCAAAAATCATTTGAAACTCATATTTTCATTTTTAAACATGAATTTTCAATTCAAACGCCAACAAAGCTAATTTTGAAAGACAACTTTGAATCAGTTTTTATTTTTCAAACAATTTCCCGTCATTTTAGTATTTATTTTGAAACTTTTACAACACAAATAGTCTCATTTTTGTTTGCAAGAAGTTTTTCCACTTATTTTGAATTCTTTTCAGGTTCATTTTTACATCATATCAAACACACACATACTTGAATTTCAGCTTCATCCTTTCCATACAAAGCACTTAATTTTTTTTATTTCTTTTTCATATTTTGACATTTTTCATTGATTTTCTCTTTTACAATTTTTCTCCCCCTAAACTTTTAAGTTTACAAACTTAGAAGTTTCTTTTACTTTGCAAGTAGAGTAAACTAAACATTATCAACATGCCTGCAGACAGAAAATCATGCAAAAATCAAAATTAAAGTAGAAGAAAAATCTACTATACACAATTGAATCACATACCTGCACTGAGATCATATCAGTTAAGATCAACATATTAAAATAAAATAAAATTATGGATAGTCATAGACAGTGATTAAATCCTGATCAAGTGTGTTCCAGGTCAGCGTTCCCGTAGCAGAGGAGACACGAGATCTAAGGACAGAAAATGAATGTTTTTGGCAAGATAATCAGCACACTTATTTTTTCAATTCTTGGATTGATTAAGGTACAATTAGATATGGCATTATGTAAGTCACACTTAGACTTAGAGAGCTCAACTCTTGTTAAGATATGCAAGAAAGCACTTTTCTTAACTTATTAACCTAACATATACTTATAACCAGATCTCATGTTTAGGTTATGCACATTGGCATCTTTTGCATCAAGTGAGAATATCCAGGTCTGTAATGACTTACACCAAAGGATATCTCATCACTTCAGGTCAATGATGACTCATAATAGAGAAGTGAATAGACGCTTTAAATAATTAGAGCTCATTGTTATTCATATCGCCACCAGATGTGAGTTTGTGACTTTACAAGCAATCAATTTGAGAAGTCAACACTACTCATTGCTGCTAAAATGGACAAACACGAATGCATGATTGATTTAGTTTAATCACAAGAATTTACTTTTTCAGTATAATTGCATAAGCTTACATGCACATCATATCTGATCACGTCAGACTTTAATAGCGAGTAAAGTATGCAACTGGTCAGAACTAATGTATCTATCATTTCTCACAAATTGCAAAGACAGATTCAGTCCTAAATAATTAACTAACAAAAAAACTCTATTTTTGTGGGTTTTTGTTTTATAATTTTTTCTTTTGATTTTGCAATTTTCTATTTTTGTTTTTGCTTTTTCATTTTTTATCGAACATACACACACAATATATACAATCAGGCAGTTAACTTTGATAGTTTTCTCTATAAATCTTCTTACTCAGCTAAGGGATGGTTCTTTTCATTTTTATGATTCAGACAACTCAATTACTCAAAACTTTTAAACATGGTTAATAAGTCCAATTGACTCAACCAAATACTCAAAACGACCTGGTAAAAAGGCTTTTGTAAATAGGCCATCTAACTATTTTTCAGTTGTAATTTGAATCAAAATGATTAAACCTTTTTCAGAGTTATCTCCGAGAAAATGATATCGAATTTCGATATGCTTTGTTTTTGAGTGTTGGACAGGATTAGCTGTAATAAACATAGTAGCAGTGTTATCAATGCAAATAAGAGTTTTAAAAAAATTGAACCCGTAATCCAATAGTTGGTTTTATAACCAAAGATTTTAGAACATACTGTTGAAGCAGCTATGTACTCAGATTCTACGGTTGAAACGAAGACATTTGTTTGTTTCTTACATTACCATGAGACTAATCTGGGACCTAAAAACTAACAACCACCTGTCGTAGATTTACGATCTTAGCAACATCCTCCATAATCACTATCTATATATCCATGTAACTCGAAGTTTCCTTCATAAGGATACCACAACCCTAAAGCTGGTTTTCCTTTGAGATTCCTGAATATTTGTTTAACAACGATTAGGTGAGATTCCTTTGGGTCAGATTGGTACCTAGCACAGACACAAACAACATACATTATATCATGTCTAGATGCAGTAAGACACATCAAAGAGTCAATCATAGATCTGTATATAGTTTGGTCAACTGATTTTCCTTTCGGATCAGGTTCAATCTTGGTATTGACGTCAGCTGGAGTTTTGATGGATTGACAATCTTGCAGTTTAAATTTCTTCAATAGTTTTTCAACAAATTTATCCTGATTAATAAAAATTCCATCTGCAGACTGCTTCACTTGAAAACCAAGGAAAAAGTTAATTTCTCCCATAGAACTCATTTGGCAACAAGACTTCATGATTTCTTCAAATTTATTACACAATTTTGGACTTGTAGAACCGAATATGATATCATCAACATACACTTGAACACATAAGAGATCATCAGCAACCTTCTTTATAAACAAAGTAGGATCAATTTTCCCTCGTGTGTATCCATGTTGGATCAAATGTTATGATAACGTTTCATACCAAATTCTAGGGGCTTTGGAGACCATACAATGCTTTACTAAGCTTGTACACACGATGAGGATATTCTGAATCTTTGAAAACTAGAGGTTGCTTGACATATACATCATCAATGATTGGTCCATTCAAGAAAGCACATTTAACTTCCATCTGATACACCTTGAATTTCATGTATGATGCATAAGCCAGGAAGACATGAATTGATTCAAGTCTTGCAACTGGAGCAAATATTTCATCATAATCTATTCCTTCTTCTTGGGTTTAACCTTGTGCAATGAGTCTCGCTTTGTTGTGAACAATAATTCCCCGATCGTCTGACTTGTTTCGGAACAACCATTTTGCGCCATTAGTGTTTTCTCCTTCAGGTAAATCCATAAGCTTCCACACTTCCTATTTACGGAATTTCAATAACTCTTCTTGCATTGCCTCAATCCAACTATTGTCCTTTAACACTTCGGTGATGTTTTTAGGAACAATTTGAGATAGAAAACATAAGTATAAGCAGAGGTTTGCTTGTTCTGAATGACTTCTCGTCGTTCTCTTATTCAATGGACCTATAATCTGAGACGTAGGATGGTTCTTGTGAATGCGAGATGTGGTAATCTCATTTCCTTGAACATTAACATCTAGATTAGATTAGTTCAAGTCAGAAAGCTGATACAATAAGTTTGAAGTATGTGGATTGAAATTAGGAACTTGAGTCAGTGAATTGATACGGTAATCAAGATTACCAGTAACAACTACATCATCAGAAACCGATAACATTCCAGACTCAGATTGTACAATTTCAGGACCATCATTAGGAATAGGTTGTGAAACATTGGAATTTTTAGAAACGGGTGTGCTTGTTGAGAGTGAAATTGATCATGAGATTCAAAATGAAATACAAGATCTTTAAAAAATGAGAAGAATAGATAATCTAGGCTAGAATTATCCATATCATCAGAATCAGAATCATCACTGAAAGATCCAAGATCTCCTCCTTGTTTCTGTTTCTCACCTAGAGAGCCAAACAAGTTAGAATTAAAAGAGTTTGACAAAAAATCTAAATCAAGCAACCAAGCTGGACCATTTGCAATTGATGGAAAAGAGTTTTCAAGAAATTTAACATTAAAAGTTTCAAGAATAACATTCATCCTAGAGTTATAAACTCTAAAGGCTTTTGAAACCGACGAATATCCAACAAAAACCATCATTAGATTTTGCATCAAATTTTCCTAGCTGGTCACTTGAATTTAAAATCAAAACTAGACAACCAAAAGATTTAAGAAAATCTATATTAAGTTTCCTACCAAACATCAACTCATAAGGAGTTTTTTGTTATCTTTCACAAGCAATGTACGATTCTATACAAAGCATGCAGTGGATATGGCTTCATCCCAGAAAGTAATTGGGATCTTTGTAACTGCTAACATAGAACGTGCAGCCTCAATCAAAGTTCTGTTTTTCCTTTTAGCAACTCTATTTTGTTGTGGAGTTCTCGGAACACTGAACTGACGAGCAATTCCTTTTTCTGCACAAAACATGTCAATTCAGTTCCATTATCACTTTTGATAATTTTCACCTTTTGTTCTCATTGATTTTCTACTTTAATGATGAATTCTTTTAACAATTCAGCCATTTTAGATTTAGCATGCAAAAAGAAAACCCATGAAAATCTTGTAAAGTCATCAATGATAACTAAACAATAATATTTCATTCCAATACCCTGCACATTTATTGGTCCGAATAGGTCCATGTGCAACATCTAGAGATGCTTGGAATTTGAGTTTATCAGCTTCGGCTTATAAGACGCTCTGTGTTACTTTCCTTTTAAACATGCTGAGCAGTGATCTGTTGTAGCAAACTTCTTTGTTGAAAGACCTACTACATGATTTCCTGCTACAAGCTTGTTCATGTTCTTGAAATTGGAATGCCTAAGACGTCTATGCCATAACTGGATTTTGACATTTGATGCTTGAGCAATTAGGAATGTTGTTTTTGTAGACGGATATGCTTGAGACATATCTAACTTGTATACATCTCGATCACGTACAGCTTTAACAACTACCCATTCTTTCCTTATCTGAAAACCTGCCTTCAAAATATAACAAAAAGAATCATCAAATAGAATAGAGTAAGATTTGTCACAAATTTGGGAAACACTTAATAGATTAAAGTTCAACTGTCAACAATAGTTGACTTTATCAAAGCTAATAATCCCATTAGACACTGTTTCTTCACCTGTTATTTTACCACCTGCATCACCTTTGAATGCAACATGAGTACCATCTTTTAACTTGAAATCTTGAAGCAAGACATGGTTGCCTGTCATATGCCGGCTACATCCACTATCAACATACCACGTGTTTATAGGTCTTCTTGGGCATACCTATATTTCAAAGAGATTTATGTTGAGTTATCAACCCAAGCCGATATGGTCTTGGGCTTGCCAAATTTATCAACAATGGTAAACTGTTTAAAATGAAGCTTATTCAAATCAAGCTTCTTTTGATTTTTAAATTTACCAATTCCGTTTCTGACAAATTTTTGATTATCTTTTATTTGCATAGTCCGTAAAGCATGGTAACATTTTTCAAGATCATCATCAAGGTAATTCAAACCATCAAAAGAAACATTTTTAGAAAAGTTTTGATTACCAAACTTTGCATTGTTCATTCTCACAGATCGTGGAATGAATTTTCCTTGATTATAATTCTTTGTTTTCACAGCATAAGAATCATCACAATCAGAATCAAGCCTTCGAAAAGATCTCAAGCCTAAGGAAGGTTGTATTGTCAATCTTTGAAAACCAACACTTTGATTTTTTTGAAATTGTGGATTGACATATCCATTCCTTGGCGAGTTCATTCGGAAGTAGTAATTCTCAGTTTTGTGATTTCTTTCATCACAAATGGTACAATACTTGTTGAAATAACAGTCAGCTGTTGAATGGGTTTTCATATCATAAATGTGACAGTACCTGTTAAAGAAAAATTCATCAGTCATATGATTGTACATATCATATATTTCATAGTACCTTTGTTGAAATTTAAACAACTGTTGATTAACCTTAGATGTGGAAGCCACATTTGATTCTTGTTTTTATTTAGGAGTTGCAAAGTTAATCTGTTGTTTTTGATTTAAGAGTTTGTTCTTTTGAAATTTGGATTTTGACTTTTGTTTATTAACACCATTCCTATACACCTTAGATACAAATCTTTTGTTAACAGCGGAAGACTTTGGACCTGAACCTGTTTTCAGATCAGGGTTAGATTTGTTCTTTGAATTTGATTTGATTTATGGAATTGTGTTCATATCAAAAGTACCTGCAGACAAAAACTTCACTAGTTTAAACTGATTAGATTGATTTGTTCTTTGTTTTTTATTGTTTTGATTTTTATTCTGAGAGGATTTAGCTTTAGCATTTTTCGTTCTCCTTCTCTGGTTTCTTGATCTTGATGATCTCAGTTTGCTTTGTGATTGAACATCTTCAGTAGATGACTTGTTTTCATTTTCTTTATCTTTTTGTTCTCTATGCCATTTGATGAAGTCTGGTGTAAGGCCCCGTTCCCGAGACGCTTACAGCTGGACCGTCATCGCATAAAATATTTAAAAATATTCATCACTCTGTAGTGGAATTTAAAAACTTTCATTTATCATTGAAAACATGTCATTACATTACATCATTCATATAAATTGCAAAATACATCGTATCAAAATGTGGATGCCAGCCTCAAAACGCTCCTAGTAGCTTATGCATTCATGCCTGTACCTCCTCAGCATCAACAAAATACCTGCCAACTATTATGCATACAAAAAGTCAGCGACACTGAGTGAGTTCTAGTATTATAAATAAAGTACTTTACTTTTGTTAAAACATAACCTTTATGTTCGTTCGTGATCACACATCATACGTACATGTCGATAATAATTATTATTATCTTTATCATCGTTCATCATTAAATAATACATACTTACTATCATACGAATCCTGCCTCATGCAATACCCCCGACTCATGTCCGAAGACTGATACTGTGCCGGGCCTGCAAACAAACTCCCGACTCATGTCCGAAGACTGAGACAGTATCGGGGTACACGACAAGGATCCCATCTCGTATGCAACACCCCCGACTCATGTCCGAAGACTGATACTGTGCCGGGGCCTGTAAACAAACCCTCGACTCATGTCCGAAGACTGACACAGTACCGGGGCGAGCAACAAGACCTCATCTCCTTCACATGCCATCCTGTCTCATGCAATACCCCCGACTCATGTCCGAAGACTGATACTGTGCTGGGGCCTGTAAACAAACCCCTGACTCATGTCCGAAGACTGACACAGTACCGGGGTACGCGACAAGGATCTCATCGTACGTTACTTCCATTCTCATCATTTTTTATCTTCCACTTTCGTTACATAAATCTTTACGCACATACATACATCATACCACGTAAAGTCATGACATAATACATAACGTATTATATAACATAATACATACATTTTGAAAACCATTTAACGTGGAAAGATAACACATCACAAATATCATAAACATCAACAGGCATAACCATCACATCCCATCAGAACCTATCTCAACCATCAACCTCTTAAAATCCTCAGAAATACCTAGGTTCATAATGAAGAGCAGTTAAACATCTTAGGCACATGAGCTTCAAAAATCTAAGGAGAACAGTCTAGGCGCATGAGCGCTATTTGGGCGCTTGACCACTATGTAGGCACATTAATACTGCTTGGGCGCATGAACACTATGCGGGCGCATGAACACTTAGGCGCAGGAGCAAATTTTTGGGTGCATGAGCACTGGTGGGGCGCATGGCCAACACTTAGGTGCATGTCAACTCCTGGGCGCATGGGGTTCTGTTTGGGCGCATGGCCTACACTTAGGCGCATGGGCACTCTTGGGCGCATGACCACTAGTTGGGCACATGACCACTTGTGGGGCGCATGACCAACACTTAGGTAAAATGGTTGTGGGTGCATGGGAACAATCTGGGCGCATGAGCAAGTTCTGAGATGTTATCTATACCACAACCAACACCCGAACACTAATCTAACACCTCCTATCATAGATCTAACGTACAACAAGCACCTAAAACATGCTACATCTCAAATTTAACCCACAAACAGTCTCTAAACATACTACCACATAACAACAGTCGAACATCAAAACTGAAACACACGGTTACATAAAAAAAGGTTTTGTTTGGTATGCATAACAACCCCAATACTTTGAAAATCAGTAAAAAGAGGGGTTCTAGAACTCACCTGGTCACAACAAGAAGCTTCACGCTAAGTATGCCCACGGTACACAGTCTGCATATAAGTTGACATGCAAACAGGTCATTTCTACATAGTTTTGGCAGCAGTTTTGCTGACAGTTTCGCTGACAGTTTCTCTGCTAGTTTCTCTGACAGTTTCGCCCAACTTTCGTTGGAATTCTATGACTGTGAAGTTACCAGTGAAACTATAGTTTCGCTAGAAGAATCCACAGTTTCGCTGGAAGAACCGACAGTTTCTCTGGACGAACTGACAGTTTCTCTGGACGAACTCATAGTTTCTCTGGAGGCATAAAAATGACGATCCAGCCCATTTTTAACCTAAAACTTCAACTTTTTACATCCAAATCCTTAGTTTTTCATCCATGAACTTATATCTAAGCTTTTTACATGATTTTATCCATAAAACGTGACTTTTATATGATTTTTGCCACTTTTCGAAACCCCAAAACCCTAGAATTCGGGTATGATATAAAGAGGCACTTGGGTGATGATTCTTACCTGGATTCTTGCTCTTTTCTTGTTGATTGATGCCCAAAAACACAGATCTTCAATCCTTTATTCTACAAAGCCTCAAATCTTCACTTTCTCTCTCTGCTTTCTCTCTCTAGAAAGTGGGTGGTTTGAGTTGTAAATAAGGATGAATATGGCTGGTATGAGCTATTCATAGGAGTGATTATGAGCCCTTACACCCACTAACACATAGCCCATTATTATCAAACGGTTTGCTTTGACTTTTCTGGGGCGTTACATCTGGATTGTTTAATCCGTAAGAAAACGAATCTTCAGATGTTACTTCATCTTGTATTGCTTTCTCTTTATTCTTTGTGTTTTGTTTATTATTCTTTACAATGACTTCTTCAACAAGATACTCTTTGGGAACAAATATTTTCTTATTCTTTGGTCATGGTTCGTAATATTTAACTTTCACTGGATGATCATTTTTAATCTTTTCAGAATCTTGTTCCTCAAATATCTCAACATTAGTTTTCTCTTCATCACTTTCAGAATTCTTTTTCTTATTTTGAAAGGCTTTTAGCTTAGCTTTGTTTTCAGGTGAGCGATCATGTGTTAAAGTTTTTTGGTAAAGTGTTTGTGATAGATTCAGGCGTGGGTTCATGTGTGAAACGTAGACCTATTTTATTTTTATCTTTCCACTCACTTATCAACTGTTCTACAATTATTTTAGAACCTTTAACTTTAGCTAGATCCACCTGTGTTACAGCATGAGCTATTTTTTCTTCTTCTAAATTTTTAGTCATCTCCTCAAGTTGTTTTTTAACAAGTTCAAGTTCTTTTAGAATTTTATTCCATGAGGTTTGTAGAGATAAGATCTTTTCATCAGATATTTTGTGATTATTTTTTAGTTTGTTATTCATTACTTCTTCTTGTTTAAGTTTTCACAGATTTTAAATGAATATGTTTTGTAATGCTCAACTTGATCAAAACATGCTTTTGTGCACATTTTCTCTCTGACTTCAACAGAAATTTCGGGATAACTTGAAGAAGAAGTCTTAGAGTCAGATGATGGATGCTCAACCTTTGGTTGTTCAGACTGAGCCATGAGTGAAATTTCTTCTGAATCCTCTTTTGGGTCAGATTTGTCACTCCAATCATAATCTTCATCATCATTTTCAGAATCACCATCTTCCTTAGGATCATTTTCTTCAGACCAGTCTTCATTTTGAACTTCAGCAACAAGAGCTAAACTAGATGTTAGATCAGCTGTGAATTATTCAGCATAAGCACTCCAGTCATAGCCATCTTTAATGCTAAAAACAAGAGCTTTCTTTGGCTCTTTAGATGATTTTGATTCATCTTTAAGTTCTGGCATGGGAAGACTTTGATAAGGCTTTTGAAAGGTTTTCTGAGACTGCTGTTGGTATCTTTGGCTGCTAGAACTTGCATGACCATTTCCACCTTGATTTCTAGGAGATTTACATTCCCTTGAGAAATGACCATAACTATTGGAATTGAAACACCTTGACTTTGATTTATCAAAGCCAACAGGTTTGTTTGCACTGGGCTTGTAATTCCTGTTAACATATGAGTGTTTCTATGTTCTGTAAGCAATCATTACCATCTGCCAATTCAAGTCCATCTCTTCCATATCATCAGGATACATCTCAAACAAATCCTAGAAAACAAGATCTAACTGGGTTAGATGACTACCTTGATAAGCATGAAAACTTGCCATGAAAGCAGTAAATGTAGATTTTGACTCATCATCCTGTAACAAGACATTGATAACATCTTTAACTTTGCTAGTTTTAATAGAATTAAAAGATGAAGTTTCAGTTTGAGGTTTAAGAGTTTGAGTTTTAGGAGGAGACTGAGGTTGAGGTTGAGTTGTATAAACATGAGCGCTTGTGTAAGAAGAATCTATGAAGAAACCAGCTCCAACGAATAAATCACCCTCGTCTTCTGGAGAAATATCATCTTTTAATAGAAAAGAATTCTCTACTGTGTTGGCTGAAGAAGCAATGTACTTATACTGAGACATTGATGCAGCTCTATCATTGTTTCTGGAGCTCTCATCAATTTCAACTGATTCAATTTTGGCAATCAAAAGATCCAGATCCATCAAAAACTTTTTTATATGCTTCAACAGAGTGACTGTCTGTTTCCATGAAAATGGAAGAGCATTTAGAAGTCTATAATTTAGATCTTTGAGATCATTTTTGATACCAGCAGTTGATATTTCAGTAGTAAATTTTATAAATCTGTTCATCATTTGATTGATTGTTTCCCCAGAAAGATGCTCAAATAACTCCAATTTCCTCTTGAGTTTCTGCTTTTTGAGATTTTGTATCTCTTTACCACCTTCACAAATAATCTTCAAAGCTCTGTACATGGTGTAACCAGTTTGATAACCTTTAAGTCTAGTCAAGACTTCCAATGGTAACCCCTTGCACATCAATGAATAAGCTTTGATGTCATTCTTAACCTTCCTTAAGTCATCACCTTGTAGACCATCCTCAGGATAAGGTATTGGAGAGTCTTTTGTATAAACAAATCCTCTGTCAGGACCACCGGATGTAATTAGGATATGTGGTCCTTTCTCTATTGACTTCCACAAATCAGTGTCAATGGAGTTTAGATGATGCTTCAATCTAAGAGACCAATTTTTGAAATCAGCTCTATTTTTGAGCTTGGGAACCCTGTTCTCAGAATCTTTAGACTTTACCATTTTGTATTTTTAAATTGATGAAAATGACTTGTTTTTGTTGTTTTTAAAATTTTAAAAAGAAACTATGAAATGAAATATTTTTGGATTTTAGTTTTTGAAAAATTTCTAAGTGTTTACTGATAAGTCTAAATACTGATGCGCCTGAAACTTCTAAAACGCCTGACTTTGAACAATAAACATCTAAGGGAATGCCTTAGATGAATTCTGAAATGCCTGACTAAGGATGCGTCCAAACAGTTCTCAAATGCCAGACAGTGTAGAAACGCCTGAGGTAAAAACGTCCAAATAGTTCTCAAACATCTAGAATTGCTTAAGTTTCAACAAAGTCTCAATGCGACCAAACAGTCAGAATACGTCCCAATAGTTGAAAAACACCTGTTCTGAAAACGCCTTAACAGTGCTAAAACGCCTAAACAGTTGCAAGGCATCTGAACGCTTAGCAAATTTCAGCAGTTTTTCACAACACAAGCGCCTAATTCATCGTCTTCAAGAAACTCAAATCTTATGAAATTCTTTAAAACTTGTTCAATTGATCTAAAATTTCCAATTAGCTAGTAAATAGATCGATTAACAATCTTCAATTAACATTTTGATCAAACAACAACAACAAATCTGTTGTCTGATTGAATTACAGTCAGAAAATGAAGAACAACTTTTCACACACAAATCTGATCAATACTCACATCTAAATGAATTAAACACCAAATTGTGATTCAAATCATGTTTCTATAGATGAAACACAATTGAAAATAACAATTAATCGATCAAATTGCAATCAACACAAATGTCAAGTGATTCAAAGAGCTCAATAATGCCTATAAGCTCTGATCACTGAACCGAAACCTCTGATACCATTTGATAGCTTCAAATGGATCGATCTGTGATGATTTCATAATGCAATGATCAATTCAAACACTAAGTAAACAAACAAAAGGAATTACTTTAAAAATTCATAGATTTCATTGATAGCAAATGCTTAAGATACAAAGTGTAAGAGTGAGTTACAGTTGTTCAAATCTGTTCTAACTGTTTTGTTATCTTGGTACCCTACACAATACATAAACTATCCTATTTATACTATCAAAGAAAAACAAGGAACATATATTTACAAAATAAGTCCCTATACTATGACAAAACGCAAAAGACAAATAATAATCTTCTAAGAGCTCTAACATACATATATCCATAGCTTCATATAGAGATAGTTACTTTCCATTAGTAGAGTTTTCATATAACAACTATCATGTAAGTATTAGAATTCCCTTGTACAAAATGCTATAAAGAAGAATATGTAGAACACCCTTATGTTAGTATGGCATTGATCATAAGGAACAAGGAGGTTTAGAGATTATCAAAGCTACAATAGGAATGCTAGAAAAGACCAAAGCCTATGTGAAAGCCACCAAAGATAGACAGAAGTCATATTCCATAGATGACGCAAACCAATAGAAATCAAAGTTAGTGCTAATGCTATGTTAAAAGTGTCATAATGAAAATTTATCATTTTTTTCGAAAGCAAAGAAAGTAAAGTCTAAAATACATTAGACCTTTCAAGATTAAAGCAAGATTGGGGACAATTGCTAATAGATTGTAGCTACAACACGATCTTAATAGAACTAATTCCACCTTTCATGTTTCATATTTACTAAAATGTCTTGCTAAAGATAATGCACATGTTCAACTTAACCATATAGAAATTGATGACAAATTGAATTACATGAAAGAACTAGTAGTAATACTTGACAACTAGGAGACAAAATTTACAAATAAGGTGATCAAGCAAGTAGAAGTTCAATGGAAGCATAGGAAAAGATTAATGAGGCATGGGATCTAAGGTGGAGATAAGATGATATTACATGTTTAACGAATGATAGGTTTTGAGGATGAAACCTAAATAAGCGATATAGACTTGTAACACCTTAAAATTTATAAAGGTAATGATTATGCATAAGTTAGGTCAAGTATTTAGATATGTCAAAGTTATGGGTATTAAGGAGTTTCATCTATGTCAAAACCCCTAAAATCTTATTTAAAGAAACTAGTTCCCCACTACCTACTTGCATGACAAAGTTACCTAAAGGAGGGTAGTGTGTGGTGTGCTCGGCCGTTTTCTTAAAGAGAAATTTGCTAGAAAGTGATCTTGATATCAACAAATTAAATAGTAAGGCTTTAGGCATTAAAACATGATGATTATCTTAGATCTAAGCATGGAAACATGTTTAGATTATAATTACAGTAATTTTCATTGATAATGGTTGAACCTTAATGTCTTACCAAGATTTTGACGTGAAAGGGGGACCATTCTAGGGTTTGTTCATCATTCTATCAAGGTAAGTTCTAAAAGGGGAACCAACTTTTCTATATTTCTTAACGATTATAAGGTGGCGTGCATACATAATGATATTTACACATGAAATATAATTTTACGCATTAAAGGTTGAATCTTTATGATGTTATGTATTAGAGTATTGATTAAAAGGTTGTATGTTGATCACATGGTGTTTATTTAATCTTTATAGCAGTGTTGTAAAACGAGGCCTAGGCGGCCGAGTATTCGGAAAGGTACCAAGGTGATTATCATTAACGTGCTCAATTATTCGAAATAGGTCCAACTCGAACCACCTCGAGCCAACTCGGCCGACTCAGATATTTGTATTTTTATCGATTTTCACTGTTTTTCATTTATTTGTGTTGGTTTTTGTTGATTTTCAAGTAGATAAGTTGGAAAATAAGAATTAAATATATATATATATATATATATATATATATATATATATATATATATATATATATATATATATATAGATATATATAGATATAATATAATATATATATATAGATATAATATTAAAGAATGGTTATTACTTTTTGAATATTTCAGTATGTGAACATGTATCCTATTTTATTTATATTGATAATTATGTATTTTTTATTAATATTAGTAAGCTTATATATTCAACATGTTTATAATTTTAGAAAATTAATTTGCTTATAATTTACCATGTTCGAGTACTCGATGAGTACTTCTCACCTTGGCAAAGTACTACAACTCCCTAGTCGCTGATCTGGCAGCGTCTAGTGAGTTCTGCATCCATGATTTATAGTATTTAATGATGTGATTTTATACAATTAGGCCATTAGCAGTCGTCCCTTTTTCATAGTATTTCAAGCATGACACAACGTCAATTTTTCTCATTTTCCTCAATTAGCAGTCAAATAATACTTCTCACCTTGGCCGCGTATTCAATTTTTTACCATTTCTTTTTTTGTTGGGTAAAAGTAAAAATGAAAGGGATATAAAGTTGGTAGTGCTTGGTAAATTTTCACCAGGATTTGGGTGTCACCGGGTTCAGGGGCTGGTACCTGGGACAAGGTTTTTCCCAGCCGCCCTTGGGCTCGACACCTCTCCTATTATAGTGTTGAAGGTGTTTACTATTCACATAATGATTGGAGTTGACAATTAAGTGATTTAACAACCTTATCCTTATATTTTTTTCTAACATTGCAATACATATATTAAAGACAATGTACCTAAGTGTGGAAATAAGGGGTATGGTGAGAAAAATTCATAATTTAGCAAGAATTAAAAGTTATTGAAAAAGTTCCAAGTAAACTAAATTAGGTTTGAAAATCAAAGTTTTTAATGCAAATCATTAACTTTTTATTCACCAAAATATTGTTTTAGGCCGTTAGTCATGGTCGTACTTGTATTTATGGGAAAAAGTGGTAGAAGTGTTTAACTAAAGGTAACAAACTAGAGGATGATTTTTTCATGCATGTTATTGTTATAGTTCAATCACGAACCACTTTGTGTATGAAGAAGACAAAGGTATCAGGGTTACCCATGTGCTAAACTTATTTATTTCAAACCTTTACATTTTCTTTTATAAAACCTATATTTTAACAATTTAAACTTTGTTGACCTTTTTGTTTTAGCATGTGATGAAATTTGGTTAGATAAGTGAAGTTATATGTTAAAATTTCTAATTATTCGGCTATAGGCCATGCCTCAGACTTGGGTAAATCAATACGCACGTTTTAAATTATTTGAAAGTATAGGCTAAAATAAGGTTATATAGTGCAGAAAAGTAAAAGAAATTGGGAAAACGAGTTCTAGGGCCAATGTGTCGTATTGATTAGAGGGTTAAAGTTACCCCACGTGAGTTAAAACAAAGGGTCAATATATGCCTACATGAGATAATTGATCAAGCGGGTTAGTTTTTATCCAAAGTGCTATTAGTGTTTATACGGTGGTTTTACATAAAAACTAGCTTAACCAAATTTAAATTTCATTATCTTAGCTAGTTTAAAAATGCCACGAATTTGCACCTTAACCCAATCCTTGTTTAACCCGTGAAAATCCTTTTGATTCGTTTGTGGTTTGGGTCTAGTTTGAGAACGTGAGATTGCTTGTTATGGAGAAAACTTGAAGGTTTATCAGGTATCATTAGATAGTTTCATTTTAGGATGTAAAATTTGAGATTATGTGAGGCCATAAGATTGGGTATGACTTTGGACCTTAATTAAGAATTAGTAAATGATTCTTGAAGTGTATTTGTAGCTGAGGATTGAATATTATAATTATGCTTTGCTTGAGGACAACCAAAGAATAAATGTCGGGATGTGATCACATGTTGTTTATTTGATATTTATAGTATTTAATTATGTGATTTTATACAATTATTAGTGTGGAACGTTTTTACTTTTAGTTTGTTATTGTTCATAGGTGTTAAATGACAAAAGTACACATTCTGTAATGTAATGGATTTATTGGAACAAAGTGGAAGGACTGGATGCGCAAATACACGAAGGATGGAGTCAAACGAAGTAAAATCAGGCACCATCGTATGTATTAGCATATCATATGTTGAGCACCATATCAAGCACTAAATATGGGACAAACTTAAGAGAAAAAGTGGTGTACAAACTAATAGCTGGCATTTCATACGCTGGGGGTCAATATGTCGATCCATCAACTAACCCCCAAATTTTGAGGATTTATAGCCCCATTTGAAACTAGTCATTAGGGTTTCGAGTTATATCTTTCTTCTGTGATTTTTGGAAGATTTCAAAGCAATTTCTAGAGTTTCTTTCACCATGGTTTCACCCGAATCAAGAATTAAACATCTCCAATCAACCACCGAGGATCCAAGTATGCCGATGAGCGGATAATTCGTTTGTAGTCACCTTTAGTGGTTAGTCCTTGTAAGTGAAATATTAGGTTTTAATTTGTTACATTTGGGTGGTTGTCTTTTGAGACAAGGATTTTATTTTAAGTTTAATTCACTTAGAAATTGGTTTATGTATAAATAATTTCATTTCATAAATTATATTTTGTTTTCTTGCAACGTGAGCAACTTGATGTGTGTGTGAAAACTTGATATATACGGATTGGTAATTTTGTGAATGAAGGAATCTATAAAGTTTGTTTCATGGCTATCACCTTAATCAAATTAATTTTATAAAGTCATATGGATGTGATTTCCAACCTACTCTTATAGAGGTTTTTTGAACTTGAACCTGGAAAGTGGTTGTCTTTTTTAATCATTATTTTCGAAACCTTCAATCAAGTCTATTGCTTTCTTAATTGTTTTGTTTCAATTTAACTTGTACTTTAAACAAAAACCTAAAAATATCTAATTTTTCGTATTTCATGTTCTTAAGTTTAAAGTTTTGCACTTTGCATATATTTTATATGAATACAACCTGACTTAACCATACCAGTAATTAGTAGGTAAGATTTTAAAATTAGCTTGTTTTTTATTAAACCATGACAACTAAATCATATGCGCATGCATGTGATTATACTTATGAGAAACCCAAAAATTATGTTATTCATTAGATGCTATGCAAAAAAGTTAAGAACATGTGATGTTGACATATTGAACAGTAACACAAATCCTTGTTTAGTTATCCGCAACTGAATGATACCCTTGAAACTGATCATTTCTTGTGCAACTGACTAACAATAATATTTTACTAAGTCATCAAAACCTTTGCTAGTAGCCCAACATATTCACAAATAAGTCATGGTCCTTATATAATCTTCTACACTTACTAACATTTGTCAAAGTGTCCGCATAATTGTTGTGTACCTCAGTAACTAGCTAACTCCTTCGCATTTAACTACAGTTAGTTGGTTTGCTAAAATACAATGCATTCTAAGTGATCAAAGCCTTAGTAGTTGAATGAACCTTTGCATAAAAATGAACTTAAGCATGTCAAAAAGTGTATAGTCTACATAAGTAAGCTTCGTGACTTAAATCAAATCTTTACATTTGTTTCCTACCTCTGTATCATGACATACTTAGCCAAACTCCATATGCCTTCCCAAATATAAGTAAAGCCTTCTTAACTCACTCTAAACCTCCGTAGGGGCATTATTACGATACGAAATGCTAGTCCACGATACGAAATGTCAGTCAATAGGTACTGAACCATAGGGGCATTTCCATAATATTTGATGTTGATCTGACGTGAACCATAGGGGCATTAGCAGGATGCGAAATGTTGGTATATGGGTGATGAATCACAAGGTCTTTACTACAATATGAAATGTCGGCCTATGATTAGTGGCTTATAGGGGCATTTCTATGATACGAGATGTTAGTCTATAGACAGTGAACCATAGGGGCACTACTATGATATGTATTGTTGGTCTATGGGTAAAGAATTATAGGTCATTTTAATGATATGATATGTTGGTTTATATACTAAGAACCATAAGCTTAGAGTTAGGATATGTATGTGTTAGCATGTGCTTCTAGTATCTATATGATTCCTTACCTGATTATGTTGTGATATGTTTATGATATGATTTGATGTGACAGGTGATGAAGCAACCAAGATTGTTGTTATGTAGTGTGTAATTAGGATGTTAGGTTCTTCAGAAAAGTCTTAGGCTAGGTGATGGAATAGCATGAGATGATGGCTACCCTAGCATGTAAAGACTAAGATTGTGTTTATCTTTGATTGTTATGTTTAAAGACAATTTTATTGTTATGTAATAGATAAATGTTTGTCCTTATGAATACTATAGAAAAGTTTGAATGTTTATTGCTCTTATGTTAATGAAAACTTTAGTTTCAAAATTATAGTGATGAGTATGAAACCAACTATAAGGTCTTCTGGGAACGAGCCTCACATTTTTTTTACAATAATATTCATCTAAATTATAGTAAAGCCATCTTCAACATAAATTACTTCACATTACTAAATGACGTTGGTTGTTTATTTGTAGATAATACTTCAATCATATTGTCATTTTCGTACGTATTGAAGTATTTCGTTGGGTTACTCAAATCTCAATTAGATAATTAAAAACAATGTAACACACTGTTGTGTATATATGAGCAATGACTAACTAGAAATAGATATAAATACATTTTTATAAACAAAGAACCATCATATCAGTTTGTTGAAACAACTCATCAATGTCTCATGTGTGGTTGCCAATCGGTTGGCGAACCAATGTGTCTGTTTTCCCTTAAGTGTTCAAATGAATCATTTTTTGGGTCGCCAAGGGTGGGTTCCTCTTGTTGGGGCGTTGTCCCTTGGACCTTCTAAGATGTGTTGGATAATTACGATCCACGTAGAATAACTCATGCAAAGGATAAAGAAGTCAATTAGCTATTTTAATTAATTTAAATCTATATTTATTTAATTTATTTTTTGTTTGAGGGTCAAGTTTTTTGTTTTTATCTTATATATAGATGATAGGAGTTCATTAGTAAGTTCTTTTCTTTGAGTCCTAAATAAAAATGACATCGAGAGAGTCGGGGTGATATTTCTCAAAATTTCTAGTGTTGCATACATAAACTGATATACCAATATCAAGAGGGCGTTACCTCTTGACCCTCGTAAATTCCAAAAAGTCAGGAATCAAACTAGTCTTGAACGATCATGCAAGCCGCATCTCCTAATTGTAACAAAGTTTATCTTGATTCCTCTTAGGTCTTAAGTAAATCCTAAACACCCCAAACGACTTGAGAGGACTAAAATCATTAACAATTACCATCCATGTTTCCTACATCCTAATGGTCTCAAATCACATTCTCGACGACCAAGCAAGACATTGATAAAACAGTTGTCTTCTAAAGCAATTTCTATACGTTTCTTATAATCAACATCACGCACTTGTTTTCTTAACGCTTTTGCCAATTATCCGAAATGGAAAGCAATACACACATCTGCATTTGGTCAACGTTTTGGAGACCTAAAGCACATTATAGAATCAGGGTCTCTTCAAACAAACATTATACTTTTTGTTTAAGAACCTAACAGCTGGAAATATGATGACACACAATTTTTGTATACAATTTTTTATCTAACACACAATATTAGAGTTGAAATTAGTTTTTTCGTTGACTAGATCTTCCCGTTAAAACTTGAAAATTAAAGGAAGTTAAACCCTAAAATTTAAGGCGTAGCTAATTTTTCTTATAGCCTAGCCGCCCCTGCGTCATACAATTATGTTCTATGCTTCATCTTCTTTTACACCACATAGATTGACGTTAAAATTTTTGAATAAAGAGGATGCAAACTCAACGGGTTAGGGTTCTAAGTCGAGTTACAAAACACTTAGCACCGGTCTAAATAAGTTAGATGATACAACAAGTTAATTTTTATACAACTTAAACCAAAAAAGAATATGTACGTAATTAGTAAAACTAACAAAGATAAACCTAGGTTGATGAATGATGCATGTACATATGATATACAACTTCCTATTTATACTACCAAAACTAAAAATATAAAACTTGAGTTAATTACGGTAAAGATTTCACATATAACCAGTTAAGATCTTTGCAAAAACAACACTTTCAAACCCTAACAATCTGATTTCATTTACATCCTTCACTATATGCTTTCCTACATCAAACCACAAGACCACTAGAACCACTAGACGTCAGCTCCAGATAGAAAACTCCGATGATCAGCAGGAGGTGATGACGGTAACCTCGACGAGAAATCCTTGAGTTGAGCATCATATTCAACATTCCCACAAGCATCCTCATCGAAATTGAGTGCATAACTAATAGGATCGTACCTAAAATCAGTAGAAGAGCGACGACGGTGGTTGGGTCTGCAGTTGCTACTACCAATCCGTCGGAACATGTTACTGCACTTGTGTTTGATCTCCGGCAGAGATGATGCACCCATTAGAAAGAGAGGACGTTTGGTGGTGTTGCTAGCGGAGGATGGTGATTCGGAGCGTAGGGTTTCGCGGCGGTCGGAGGTGAAACAACAGGAGAAGGAGAAGCATAGATATTGTTTGATCTTATCTTTGAAGGAGAATTTGCGGGTGTCTTCCATTTGTTTGTAATGGAGTTTGTATGGTTGAGAGGATGTTTTATGAAAAAATCAAGGTGGTGACAAGAGAAAAGGATGAAGTAGGTTACAACTTTGGTCCCGGGCATTTATCTTTTATTTATTTATTTATATTTAGTCATATATCTTTTTTGTGTTTTTGAATAAAATCAATGAGAGTGAATTACATGCTTTGTCTTGTAGTTTGTTTTTCATCTTTTAAGGGTGACCAAAACTTATATAACTTAGGTTTGAACTTAAAATTAAGAGAGCATCATGTTGTTACGCGAAATAACGTTTGCGTATGCACTTTGAATTGCTTAGTAGAATAAAGTAAAAGCATATCAGAAGACTTAGAACTGAAGATCATGTCATGTGCGAAACACCACTCACGTATGGAGTTCTCACTCTCGTATGATTAGCAAATGCAAGAGTACTGCCATGAAATTCAATATAACACGAGTTTCGTATGGATAGGATCGGGTTTTTTCAAGTAGGGTGTATGTTTATGGAATGAAGTTTATACAAGTCTCTATCATTAAATCATAACTTCATAATTTTTTAGACATATATAGAAAGAATAAAGAGAACGTGCATTTTTTTTTGTGAGGGTGATTCAAACAATATTAGGAGTTAGGTCATGTTCTAAACTCATGAGACGGGATAGCACGACTAGTCATGACACCAGATAAATGGCCGGGATTCATAGCCATTTTAGTGCTAGAACGATGTGGTTTCAATTCTCACCACCATCTGTGGCTGGCTAAATGTTGTCCCATTTCTTGCTAGAGCAAAAATGGTGTTGCGTCGTGATTGTAGATATTTGCATCGACCCCAAAGGGTGGGACCGTCGTCGGCCAGTTTTATGTTCCTCAAATATCATCTTACCCTTTAATAAAGATAAAAGATTTATCATCTTTGTCTTAAAACAATTGTAGAGGGTTGGGTCTTCGTGACCTTTGATAGATTAGATATGGTAGGGACTCCTGAACACACATTATCTTACATTAACACTTAATTTGTCATGGTAAATACAAATTAAAAACAGTCCAATCCAAGCACATACGCTTTGTCATACCTTCTCGTCTTTGATACCTTGACAACATTAATTGAGAAGTTGTCGGGACTTCATTAAATTTTAAACTGATATTAAAATACAATGCAATGTTATCAAAAGACAATGCGTACATGTTTAGTTTTGACTAAAATATGGTACCATAATTAATTCTTGCAGTGAGCCTTTTTAACTGAGATTAAAATCTTTTGTAAAAATATTGCAAGGTGGTGAAAGAAAATCCGCTTAATGGTTAAGCAACCATTGAAAGTAATGGTATTCTACCACTTTCGACAAAACTAGCTTGTTACAATCACATAACTTGTAGACGTGATTGTTTAAAAAGGTGAAAAATGACAATACAAGAACTGATTTTAGGTTTCAAAAATTTACGAACCGATGTGAACTCAGCTATCTTTGTTCGGCCAGCTCCACATAGTCTACCGGAATTGTACATTTGCTTTACAGGCTTACAGCTCATTGGTTAATTCCCGATACGTGTTAAATACTGAAACATACGAATCCATTTTGCCGCACGCTGCACGCATACTAAAGAAACACAATCTGCACCGCACATTCTTAAAAATTAGATTGTGTAATAAGTAATTTAAATTTGAAAATTTATTTCAATGTTAAATTATGTTAAGGAACTTTACAAATTTTTCATAATCATTTTGCCGCACGAATGCTCGGGGTAAACCGTTTTCAGATGAGAGTGGGCATCTAGTCAAGATATGATCGAGTACTTCAAGAATTATTTTAGTGGCTAAGGAATAAAGAAATTTTGAAAAGAGAAATGGCATGTTTAAACCATTATAGCACCCGTGAAAGAAGACTTTCAAAAATATTAATTCAAACTATCACTCGTTTTTACTTGTGTTATTATTTAAAACAAGTATTCAGATGTTTTTAAAACAAGTACGTAGATGTTATAAGGGTTGAAATTTTGATTAATGAACTAAATTTCAAATTTGTGTTTGTAAGATGATGATTCAAATTTTGCAACTAATACAAAATGATTTCTCCACCATAGTTTTCAAAGAATGCTTGATATTAGTTTCATATGATATTCCTAACACAAACATACACGAGTTCATAGCATCAGGATCAAGTGGTAGCTCAGAACTAAGCTAGTGCTTAATTTATATAATACTTTGTAAAATAAGATTGTTAAATGACAAAGGAGTAACATATCAACAAGCAAGCACAAGAGTTTAATCGAGCAAAGTTTTTATCCACTATGACTTCTAAAGCTTGATATTATGGCTTGATGAAAAGTAAGAATAGGTAAAAAAACTCAATGAATTGCATTACGATTACAACACCAATAAATACAGAAGATGATACAAAAATAGAGGAGACTATTTCTCCTATTTACATATTTAGAAAAATGTGATTGATTGCAATTCCTTTGATTGATCTCGTGATTGATGGTGAAGGCAAATATTGTGGGATTGCCTAATACCCCCTGTCAATGCGAGGCGGAGGATCTAGACGAAGCATTGCATGAAATCTCACACAAAGGGGCTTTGGAAGAGTTTTCGTGAAGATGTCGGCGACTTGTTGATCCGTTTAGATGAAACGAGTGTGGAGGTGACCTGCAGCAACTAATTCTCGAACGAAGTGGTAGTCAAGATCTATGTGTTTGGCTCTTTTTGTGAGAGATTGGATTTTGACTTAAAAATAGAGCACTCTTGTTGTCACAAAATAGTGTTGGAGGTCCTGGTCATAAGACATGAAGCTCTCGAAGAAGATAAGTGACCCAAATGATTTCTGAGGCCATGTTAGCCATTGACTGATATTCTGACTCGCAACTTGAACGTGAGACCGTCGATTGTTTCTTTGCACTCCAAGAGACCAAGTTGCCACCTAGATAAATGCAATAACAATAGGTGGATCTTCGTGTAACAATACAACGTGCCTAATCTGTATTAGGAAAACCTAATAAAATAGTGTTAGGTGATCTATCAAACGATAGACCATGTGATGAAGTTCCCTTGACATAACGAAGGATTCTTTTGACAAGTTAAAAGTGAGTGGTTGTGGGGTTTTGTAGGTATTGACTAGCTTGGTTCACAGCAAAGGATAGATCGGGATGGGTAATGGTGAGGTATTAGAGAGCACCATCAAGAGAGCGATAAAGAGCAGGGTCATGAAATGGTTGCCCGGTGGAGTTTAATATGTCTTTAAGAGTGAGGGGTGTGGCGACGGGTTTGGAATCAAGGAGACCGGCCCGTGATAGTATGTCGTGAGCATACTTGGATTGGTTTAAGAATAGACCGGTTTGTGTATGAGTTACTTACAAGCCAAGAAAGAAACTTAGAAGACCAAGATCCTTGATTTTGAATTCTTTGTAAAGTTGTGAGGTAAATGTAAGGATAAAATTTTCATTGTTGCCTGTGATGATTATGTCATCCACATAAACTAGAAGATATATTAAGGTTCCATCACGATTAAAGATGAACAAAGAGGGATCGGATCGACTACATGTGAGACCCATGGTTTGAAGAAAGGAACTCAATCGTTGAAACCAAGCTCATGGGGCTTGTTTTAAGCCATAAAAGGCGTGATTGAGTTTGCACACATGAGTGGGGTGTTTCGGGTCCTCAAAACCCGATGGTTGTTCTATAAAACCAGTTTCGGTGAGATTTTCGTTTAGAAAAGCATTGTTTACATCAAGTTGTCAAAGTTTCCACCTATGAATAGTAGCAAGACTAAGAAAAACATGAATGGTGGAAGACTTGACAACGGGACTAAAAGTATGAGAAAAATCTAGGTCCGTTACTTGATTAAAACCTTGAGCAACAAGTTGTGCATTGTAGAGATCAATGGAACTATCGACTTTGTATTTTATCCAATATATCCATTTAGAGCAGATAAGGTTTAAGGAAGAAGAACGTGGTACAAGATGCCAAGTACGATTTTGTTGCAACGCATCAAGTTCCTCATGCATAGTGTGCACCCATTTAGGATCTTTGGACGTGGTTTTGATGCCTTTGGGAACATGATTGGATAAGAGATATTGATGAAGAGGATAGTAGGAAAATTGAGCTAAGTTGGCGAGATGTTTGGGTTTAAAAATACCAGCTTTGGAGCGGGTGGCCATGGGATGGTTATTTGAGGTTTGAATGGTTGGAGGTGGTTGAGAGGATGTGGAGTGTTGGTCTGATAAGGAGTCGTTGGTGGGAGATGATGGAGCGGAAGGATTTGAGGAGTGTGAAGTAGAGGTTTGGGCGGCATCAGGTTGGGTGTTGGATGTGGGTGGTATAAGTGGGCTAGCTGATAGGGCGGTAATGTTTGGTGTTGGGCCGGTGGATTGGGATAGGGTAAAAGGTGAGCTGGTGTTGGGTGAGGGGGTGTCATAGTGGCTTGGGCCAAGGTGAGTGGTTTCTGTTTGGCAAAAGGTGCAATTTGGTGGTGAAGCTTTTGGCACAGTTGGTGATGTGTGTGATGGATTGTTGTTTTGGGTTGGTGGTAGAAAAGTGTCTTCAAAATTTGTTAAGGGAATGAGAGAATGATTTGAAGGTGTGGAGGATGAGTTAAAAGGGAAAATGTCCTCATCAAAATTTGCATGCCTAGTGATATATATGCGGCCAGTTGTGGTGTCTAGGCATAAAAAACGTTTGTATCTTGGACTATAACCAATGAACACGTAAGGGGCGCTTCGTGGTAAAAGTTTGTTTTTGGTATAGTCGCGAAGATATGGGTAGACAAGACATCCATAAACTTGAGTAGGTAGGAGGATGTTTGAAAAGGAATTCAAAAGGAGATTTATTTTCAAGAATTTTGGTTGGTATACGGTTTATGGTGTAAGTAGTGAAAGTAAAGGCATCAATCAATAGATTGGATAATGCATGGGAGTTAAACATCATGGCTAATCCGGTTTCGGTTATATGACAATGTTTTCGCTCTGCCCTTCCGTTTTGTTCCGGTGTGTAGGGACAAGAGAAATGATGTTATATGCCATGTTGTTGAAAACAATTTTGCACCCAATTATTTGTGAATTCGGTTCCACCATCACTTTGAAAAATCTTAGTGGTTGTTGAAAATTGATTTTGTACGAGATATAAAAAGGTGGTTTGAACATTGAAAAAATCGGATTTAGCCTTTAAAGGATAAAACCAAGTGAACCGTGAGTGCTCATCAACAAAGATAACATAGTACAAATAGCCATCGGTGGAGGCTATGGGTGCGGGTCCCCAAAGGTCACAATGAATAATATCCGAAACATGTTGCGCGCGTTTAGTATTTTCAACAAAAGGAAAATGTTTAGACTTTGATAGCTCACAAGAGTTGCACAAACCTAGTTTGGGTAATAACGATGTAACAAATACATGACCAAGTTTGTTTAAAGTAGTGATTGTATCAAAGGAAACGTGTCCTAGACGGTTATGCCATTTATTAAAAGAAGCACGAAGATGACAAGTGAAGAGCACAGCAACGAGTGACTTGTGACCTTGAGTAAGAACATAGAAGCCATTTTCGCAAATGTCTCTAGCAAGAACTTCCGTCGTCTATCGGTCCTGAACGTGAAAATTTTTTAGAAAATAGTACATCAACCGGTGAATCATTTGTGAGTCTACTTATGGAGAGTAAAATCTTGGTAAGATTAGGAACGACAATAACATTTTGTAATAAAATAGAATCATTTAGAGGTGTGGTTCCTATATTGGTAACGGGTAATGATTGTCCATTACCAAAAGTGACACGCATGTTACCCGTATGAGGTTGAGACATTATTAGACCGTTATTATTTTGAAGCATATGTGTTGTGGCACCTGAATCAGGTGTCTAATCAGGAGTTTTTGGGTTGATGCTGCATTGAGCATGGAATGCTTGTGCGAGATTGGCATCTAAAGGACTCGATTTTTTGGCATATGAGGCAAGATTGGGATAGGTTGGAGCATAATGTCCGTCTTTTCGACATAATTGACAACGAGGAGGTCTTTTAGGATAAGTGCTCCCTCGACCTCTAGAAGAAATGGAGCGGCCACGTCCTCAAGATGAAGGTCGGTTAGCTTGGTTTGGTTAGCATAAAAAGCGGCTCCGGGTGGTTGAGTGAAGTTTTTGGACAAAAACTTCTTGGTTTCGGCATTGGCTAGAAGGTCACAGAAAGAAGGGGCTGGGTGAATAGTACGTTGAGATAGGGATGAGCATTTGGGTCTCGAGTACCTGTAGAGTACCGATACCGTACCGGTACCGGTACTTGGTTTTCATGTATTTCGGTATCGGTACCAATCGGTATCGGTAAAATACCGATTAGTCCCGCTTAGTACCGAATACAAGGCATGTGAAAGGTTCATAGGAGTTCTCATGTTGGTTTGTACTAGATGCATATAGAACAAGGTTGTCAACTCAAATCGTCGAGGCTTTGGTTTGTACTCAAGATTGGGAGAGAAAAACACGAAAGCCAATTGTAGATGACATAGACGATATTCTAAAGGATGATGATATTGTCATGGGTAATGGTTTTTTTTTTATTCTTTAATAGGTTTGGTTGTTAAATGTATGTGTTAACTTCTTTTGTTTCTTATTTTACTACAGAGATTGAAGATGAGATAAATAAATAAAATGAAAAAGGGAAAGGAACGATACATAGTGATTAGCAAGGATTAAAGGAAGATCAAGTTTCTTTTATTTTGTTTATCAATTTTTTTATTGTTTGGTTAAAAGCAAATTTATCTTCTTTTCCAGATTTGTCATTTGATGCTTATCAACCACTTTGCCAGAGTTATTATTTGTCTTCATTTTAGTTTATTAATCAATTTAGTGTTTTAGTTCTTCAACATACCGTTAGAATTACACTTCCAAGCATACTAAACCTATAGTCATTTATATTTATGATGAAAATAAGTAGAAAAAGAACAACATAAAACCATTTCAAGTGCTAGTTCGATAAAAAGACAACATATAACTGTTATGGTTTTTGTTATAAAGTAAAAAAAATAACATAATAGCACATACTTTTGAATTATTGTTAGGTTATTAATTTAGTTTAATTACATTTCAGTATTATAAAAAGAATTTGATATGACTTAGAAACAATTTTTACTCTTTTAGGAAAAAACATAATCAAAGTGGTACCAAAGCGGAAAGTGCTGAAAAACCGGTTCGGTACCCACTTCTCTACAAAATCGGTATCGGTACTTTCGGTACCGGTACGGTACCGATCTCATCCCTAGGTTGAGAGGTGGAAAAGTTTTCGAACGCTGCGCCTAAACCACAAAGGAACCAGTGGCGCCTTTCCTCATCGCTGATCGGATGTCCGATTGCAGCAAGTTGGTCAGAAAGTCCTTTGAATTTCCAACCGAATTCGGATACAGTGGAGTTTCCTTTTTGAAGATTTCGAAGAGAATCTTTCAGGTTATGAGCACGCTCGATAGAGCAGTGACTATTTGCATTTTCTCTTTATAACAAGTTGTCATCGATATGAAGAACAAGACTAACTCCAACGACAGTACAAATGTATATTTGTTTAAACTATTACTTGGATGCGATGAACACTCAAAAAATGTTTCTAACTCTTGAGTGTGATATTGAATTTGAAGAATAAATACCACAGTAAGAGGTGGAATTTGGAACACCTTCTTCCTTATCCAATGATAAAATCCCCGACAATTTTACGATATGCATCACTAAGAATAGTTAGAAGAATAAACATCCACGCCGAATAAAATTAAAAAAATTAAATGAATTACTAACATTGTATTTCCTAAAATTATGCTTTTTAGTGAGTTATATTTTTTCTAAACTAAAAATTTAATAGAAGTTGAATTTTAAGTTGTTTATAAATTTATTTTCTATTTTATTTATTTATTTATTATTAGTTCTCTTTTTATATATTATTTTTAAATTTATGTTTTTATTGAGATTGATTGAATTTATGTTTTTTTTAATCCAAAAGTAAGTAAAAGATGAATTTTATATTATTTATTTAATGTGTTTATATTTTGGGGGAATTACAATTTTAAAATATATATATATAGAGTCTGTATTGATCGGAAACGGTGTTGTTCGGTTTGGGACCGGTTATATATATATATATATATATATATATATATATATATATATATATATATATATATATATATATATATATATATATATATATGTATTGATCGGAAACGGTGTTGTTCGGTTTGGGACCGGTTATATATATATATATATATATATATATAACCGGTCCCAAACCGAACAACACCGTTTCCGATCAATACAGACTCTATCCTTCCTGCAACCCCGAACCGGTTACTCTATCAAACTTGTTTGGATAATGTTGCCTGGAACCAAACCACTTTCTATGCCTAAATCGTTTTATGTACCTCTAACGAAGCCCACAATCACAGTTCACATTGAGTTAATCCAATATTGTTATATTGTCATTAGGCCTGCAAATTGGATAGAATGAGGCTTGCATATTGGGTAGAATGATGGGTTATTTCTAGCTAGTTAGCCCACTTTCAAATATTTCTTGCTATTAGAGGTGCATAAATTGGTTTTTTTTTAACCCGGTTCGAGTTCTTGTCAACTCATTCCAAGCTGGGTTTGACTGGGTTTCAGATCAGGTACAACCCGGTTTCTGAAGGTGTATAACCCTACCAAGTGGGAACCAAGTGGGGTCGGGTCCAAACCAGGTTGGGTTGGGTTTAAAAAATTGTATTTTTTTCCAATCAATTACAAAAATACCATTATTTTTAACAAAAAATATATAAATACATAATTTATTTAAAATAAACTTAATATTAATACTTTAAAACCTAATACATTAATAACCTTATAGAAAATTAGAAATTAATCGACCATTAAAACCTATCAAATTGCTAATTTAGCAAATGGTTTTTTTGAGCTCTTTCATATTCGACATAAGATTCTTGGAAAACATTGCATCGTTGTTACGATCCTTTAAGTACAAAGACTGGAATTTGTTATTTCATCCTTGTCCATTCGCACCTCGACTGAATAACATATATCATCGTCAAATTTATCCTTAATGCGATCCCGAAAATCATCACCGGTAGTCCCAAACTCGGATCGAACGTGCACCCAATAAGTTGCCAAGACGTACTCTTCATCATCACTCCATCAAACTTTTGACAATTTTCATGTACAAAGATTGGAATTTGTTGCCAGATGATTGGATTTTTGTTGGTTTAAAGAATAGTTAATTTTTATTTGTATTTATAGTGTGTCCCCCAACATTTGAAATTTTAGTTGTTGAATGTATAGTTGTTTTAATTTAATTTTATGGGGCTGATGGTTAGAGGTTGGGATTTTTCAGGTCTCAGGTTTAAAACCCGATTCAAGTAGGTTTTCCTACAGTGAAAGGTTTCTTCCATGATGGTGTTCTTGGGTGAGTGAGACATAAAACGTCAAAATCAATATGGATGGTTGAAATTCCGTCTCAGTAAGGCTCACTCAGGTATTGGGGTAGTTTCAAACGCCGTTCAAAATAAATAAACTAATTCATTACAAGAAAATATAAATTAATTTACTAAAAATTCAACTTTATTAATTTAAACAAAATACAATAGAACAAGAAAACATAAATCATTTACATAAATTAAAATTATTGTTAAAACTTATTCCTCTTCATAATAGTTGCTGCCAATGCATTAAGAAAATCATATATTTAGAGAGTAGTGTCAATCGTTCGGTTTATACTTCTTGATCGTGTATTTATTCTTCGGTTAGTATAGCGTCTTCAAGGTTTGATTTATCTTGTCTGCATTTCATCGCGTTCAAGTGGTATTTCAAACAAATACACATCTCTAAGATCGTTGGAGTTAATCTTGTTCTACTTATTGATAACATTCTACCACTAAACAGAATATGCATATTTTAAATCTACCGTGAAAGTTTGGACGGTTATTAAATCACATGATATAGTGGCTAGAATTGGAAATTGTGATTCATTTCCTATTCACCAGGCCAAAATAATTAACGACATAATTTCTTCGGGAGCCATATTAAACAACAATTCGGTTGATGTATACCTCCCGAGCTTGCTACTTGATAATTTCCACCATGTAGTTTAGTATTTTTTTATTTCTTAAAATATTATATAAGTATTGGGTTTCTACTTGAGATAGGTGAGCTCAAAGCCGATATGTTTGATATTTTATCATATCTTGAAAGATAAACATCAAACATATTTTGAAAACATATATGAAATTCTTGTTTCGTATAAGTTGTTAAATTCGGGTTTTCATCATGTAAATTCAAATCATAAGTTATTTTCTCAATTAAAGTTTATACCCCGATCACTTTTAAACGCGGGTATAAAACGAGAGGTAATTCGAAAATTATTTTTTTAAATTTTCTTTCCTAGGTGCCACCCTTGCTGCAAATATATTGTTTTTTATCTTGAAATTCACTTAATAGTTTAGTCATTAGATATACTTGAATAAGGACTAAAGAAATCATAAGATAATAATACCCAGACAATTTTGTAGTTACGTGATTTGTAAAAATGTCTAAAAATTGATTTATATCTTGAATAAATTCCCAACCCTTAAACGGAAACGGAATAACCCGACCACGCGATGCAAGAGTATTATGAAACATTTGTAGTGTTTTTTTGTCGCAAAACACTGTGAAAAATTTTTCAAGTTGCATTTCATCTACTCGGTACGTTCCAATTGAGTCCTAAACAAATGAAATTCGTATCATGACATATTTTCCTATAAATTGTATATATTCTTCTACTAGTTCTAAAATTTTCACGTAACATAGTTTAAAAGAAGATTTAAAATAGTCAACTTCTTAAACGGCAAGTCAATCTTGCATAACTAAATTAATAATATGTGTAACACATCATGAATGAAAAAAATTTGTAACAAATTGGTTTATATTTTAATTTCAATATTTCAACGGTGGTTGTGTTGTTTGAGACGATATTAAATGACACTGAAAAAAACTTGTTTTCTAACTTACAAGCTTTTATTACAAAATCAAAATTTGAAATAAGTTATCACGAGTATGCGGATATCCAAATAATTTAAACGCAATCATACATTTTCATTATTTGCCACGTATTTGGATCTAGCCAATGGGCGGTGACGCAAAGTAACTATTCCGGTGAACCCTGTGGAGCTGACCAAAATAGGAAGTTAAGTTCACAGTAATTTCTAAATTTTCATATAACATTTTTAAATCACTATTTGCTTGTTTCTAATATTTCAAATAATCACGTCTAAGGGTAGTACGACTCACGTGAGTGTAACGCGGTTGGAGCGTTTCTTGGATCAATCTTGTCAACCGAGGTTGTCGAAGTGGTCGAACGACAAGCCTTCTTGAATTACAAACCTTGCCATTCGTTTTCGAACCATATTTACATCGTAGTTCCCTATATCACCATCAGTTCTGATTTTTGTTAGGCCTTGAGCCAGAGTGGTTTTTGAGGACTTGCGATATTTTTGTACATGATTTCTCAAAGTAGTGTTTGAATCTGACTTGAAAAACATATAAGTCAAAATTGCACCAAAGCTCATTGCTTCTTGTTGTTGCTAGACCTCACAATGGTAGCTTCACTTGAGGATGCGCTGGTTGAAACGGAATATTCGAAAGCCACATCAAAAGAGATAAGAGACTAGAAAGAATTGAGTAGAGAACTTGTATGAGAGCGTTTTTGCATTTTGAGTATGTTTTTGAGTGTGTGAGTGTTGTAATCAAGCCATTGCACACACTACCTATTTATACTATCATATAAGGGCAATATGGTCAACAAAGATATAGAAAAAAGGTCAAAAATGACATCAAACGGTCATTCAAAAAAATTCAAAACGATAGGATCCGGGTTCAACCTAGATTGGAATCGGGCTGTCGCGTTGAAACCAGGTTGGAGACTGGAAGGGGGAACCTTGTTTGAGACCGCTGGGTTGTACAGGGTCGGAAGTGAGTTGATGAACTACCGGGTTGCACTCGGTTCGGGTCCGAGTCAGGTCGTTGGGACTGGTTCTGAACTCGGGTTCAACGTGCACCTCCACTTGCCATCTTGGGATAAATAAATATATGAGTTAATAAAAAGAAGAATTAAATATGAAAAACCTAAAGCCTTAAATTAAGTAGTTTAAAGTGTAACTTCATACTCATTAGCACCACTTCATCAAATAGATGGTTTTAGAAGTTTTAGTATAAGAAGATTTTGATGTAAAATTCGAGAGATGCTATTTTTACAAACTTCAAAAAACCCAATGTTTATATCCATATCACTAGCTTGTAAATGTAACAGGTTAACAAAGTTAAACCTTATGATCCGTGTTGCAAACTTCAATGTCAGACATGCTTTCTATATATATCAATTCAAGAAATTAACCTTGAATTGAGAGTTTAACCAACATCATAGATCAAAGGACTTAAGATACTCAAGGTATTAGGTTCGTGCACTTAAAAGTGTGAGGTGCGTCGAGGTGAAGTTTGACATCACCTAGAGTGTGAGGTACCTGACATGTTTTTTACAACACATAACATGTCAAACGTGCCAACAATAGAAAAAAAATACAACGGAAAAACACGTTCATAGTGGGAATCCTTTATACCAAATATTAATTAGACTATCTACCCATTAGAAGAATGATACCTAAATTTATAGAATTCATGAAACAACGGAGAAACGCACTCATAGAGGGATCAAATTCACATGCACAGACGTAAAAACTTAATCAAAAATATCATCAAGGTAGAGACTGGTGGTCCATTATAGGAATAAAACTCAATCACTCGTGCCCTAAAAGCTTGCATAAAAAAATAGCTAGTAACAAAATGAGCCAAGCCGAGTGGACTCGTTTAAGTTTGTGCCTTGCTTGTTTGCTCGCTTAAATTAAGGTCATTTAAAAAGCTCACTTTTATAGGATAAAAAACTGATACAACTTTTCTATTTGAGGTTATAGCTATCCATATATATAAAAAATATTGTTTATTTTTATTACATCAGTTCATGTGTGAGAAAGAATACTTTTAAAATTTTTAGAATGATAAGAGGCGGCTTGTTGAGTCGCAAGCTGGTGCAAGCTTTATCCAGGCCAACTTCAAATCAAAATTTAGGTCGTTAAGAGTTTTCAAGCTGATCTCAACCGGCTCATTAAACTTCAAGCCTAAACTCGATAGAGGCCTGTTTGACTTGACTCGCTCATTAAGTAACTCCACCTCACTCGGAGAGCTTTAATATGCGACAACTATTTTTTATCACATGCAACTCACATGTCATTTTCATATTTTTTTTAAAAACGTTCATAACTTTTTTCACGACATCATTTTTTCAAAAAAAAATTCATCATTAATTTTAGTATTTTTTTTTCCAACGCCTACCATATTGATATATTTTTTTAAATCGTCCACCCGTTATTTACACATGTGTAAATCCGGTTTTACACGTGTAAATCTGGTATTACATATTTGTAAAACGAATTTCGTAACAAAAAAAGAGTATTTTTTATATATATATTTTTATTTTTCTATGAAAGAAGAAAACAATAGAAATATTTTTTGTAGTTATTATTTTTATTTTTATGTTATTTTTCTTTTTATAATTTTTGTTATTATGATTTCATTATTTACCATTTTACCATTAAAAACTAGTAGTTCATATTGGTTTTTAGAGTTTTCACAAAAAAAATATTTCTCATTTGATCTCTCTCCTCTATATATATATATATATATATATATATATATATATATATATATATATATATATATATATATATGGTAGGGTTATCTTGAGAATCATTATTTTTTTATGAGAACTCTATAAAACAATATGAGTCATATATTTCTTATCACATTCAAGTCACATGCCACCCCCCCTTTTTTAAATGTTCATAAAAAATTTTCACGACTTCAATTTTTCGAAACAATTCACCATTAATTTCAGTATTTTTTTATCTTTCCAACGCCAACCATATTGATATACTTTTTTCAAAAAAATCATCCATCCGTTATTTACGTATATGTAAATCTGGTTATACACATGTGTAATACCCGATTTACGCATGTGTAAAACAAATTTCGTAAAAAATCAGAATTTTTTTTAATTTTGATAAATTTTTTTTTGTTTTTTTATGAAAGAGGAAAATTGTGAAAACATTTTTGTGTTTTTATTTTTATATTATTTTTCATTTTATAATTTTTTTTAATAATTATAATTTTGCCATTGAAAACTAATGGCTCACATTGGTTCCTAAAGTTCTCACAAAGTGAGTTCTCATTTGATCCCTTCTATATATATATATATATATATATATATATATATATATATATATAAGGTTAGGATCAATACAGAACAACTTTTTTATTTTCAGAACCACAGAACCATTGATTTACATAAATGTGAATTAAGTCTGGTGATACTTGAGCTGTTTTACATATGTATATATCAGACATGAACAATAAACTATGTAAAACAACTAAATATCAACGGCTTTAACTTACATTCGTAATTTACATTTATGTAAATCAATGGTTCTGTGGTTCTGTAAATAAAAAATGGTACTGTAATGATCCTGACCCTATATATATATATATATATATATATATATATATATATATATATATATATATATATATATATATATGGAATGGATCCTAAAAAAACCACACTTTTATGAGAAAACTAAGAAAAACACATTCATCCAATCAGATTATTTATAACTATTTTTATTTTGTTTTTATTTAAAGTGTATTTTAGTAAAATATCAATCTGATATAATTATTATTTATTATGGTTATCAACAATCATATTGATAGAATTTATTAGAGATATGCTTATCATGTTATTCAAATAGTTGTTGAAGTTATGAAAGAATTAAATTTTCTACTCCTATAAATATCCCTTGTATCTTATTTGTAACCAATCAATAATATGAACCTCTCTCCCTCTATATTTCCGTCTCACATTATTTTGCTATTATGCTAGTTTTACAATACGTTATCAGCACGAGATTCTATTGATTTATATTCGTAAAGTTTTAGTGAACAAAGTTCTCACAAAGGATATCTAATCGTTTCGTCAAAATGTATTCAATCACACCGTTGTACAAGTAAGTTTTATTTTGATTCCCCGTATTCATAATATAACTATCACATGCTTAATTAGTAATCAATGTCGGTATGTTTCAATATTTGAAAAATATATTTGATGATCTATTTATGCAGACAAGTGTTGTTGTTCACCTAGTATAAATATTTGAGTAAAATATTTTAATAACATAACTATTGAGTTAACAAGTAATATACGGTATCATTTATATTAAAATTAATCATATTGTAAAATAAAGGAAAATTATATTACATGGTGATTTCACAAAAAAAAATTATATATTTGTCCATATATTGTCTAACAAATCACATATTCTATTTTGATTTATTGAAAATACAACCCTTTCTTTAATTAAAATTTGATTTGCCTTTTATGGCACGTGTATTTTGAGAACACATTATTATATATATTCGGATCCAAATGCATTATGATTATTGTATACGTTATCGCATTGAATATAACTTAAACTCCTCATGAGTTTCTAAAAACCGTTGGTCTTTAAAAGGGTAATTGAAAACATCTTAAAGATGTAAATCTTGTGCATCAATAAACACATACAAATAAAATTATACATGTTGATGATGGTATCTCAATGAATTTAAATACAAGAATGGTGCAACATTTATGTTGGAAGTTTATTTGATTATACCTTTACATATGATACAAATATCATGTGTTAAAGGTGAAAACTTTATGTGCCAAAATTCTTGATGATTGTATGCACAAAGTAATCGGTCAATACCAAATGAAGTGTGTGAATGATCATAAATACAGAAAGCATTGACATCAAATCTTCAAGAAATGTGTTATGTAAGTGAATATGGATCAATAGTAGTCGAGGTAATTGTGGTATATATAATCGACTCGACGATTATCTCAAAAAAAATAAATATTAATTGATGTAGTTCGTCCATTTTTTTTTATGAAAAAAATAGCATGAGGTTCATAAGTATCATATTATATGTTGATGATATGATTGTATCTTTCCAATGGATTAAAAGAGTTTAAATTATTTGTAAGGCCCCGATCCCAGAGACCCACAGTCGATCATTCATAGCATCATTCATTATTAAAATCTCATTTAAAATATATGAACATAAGAAGATATTGCAGCGGAAGAATTATCAAAAACCAATTCATACATTAATAATTTCTTTTGCCAAGTAATACATCATTGATTGAAGTTACAAAACAACAATATTATATCTGCATGAGATGGATGTCATTCTTTGCTTGCCAAGTAGCTTTACCCTCGTACCATCCTCAGCAACATCATTACCTGCCAACTGAAAGTGCATATAAAAAGTCAGCGTTGCTGAGTGAGTTCTAGTTTTATAAATAAAATACTTTGCTTTTGTTAAAACTTATCCTTTACTTTTACTCGTGATCACCCATCATACATACAATTAGATAATATTTATCCATCATAATCGTTCGTTTTCATACTTTTGATTATTATCTTTCACTTTCTTCTAGACCAATGTCATATGCCATACCCCAAACATTGTGCACGAAGCGGGTACTGGGCCAAAGTCTATAAATAGACCCCTAACATTGTACACGAAGCCTGACACCAGTACCGGGGCAAGCGACAAGGGTTTCGTTTTGTACATATTAGTCAATCACAAAGATTGACCCCTGTGTGCATCCTCATGGTTAGCTAAACCACACACAGTTGAGCTAACAACCCCTCAATAAGTTATGAACCTCCTTTCATTTGCTTGCAAGACTTTTCATTTGTTCATTACGTTCCACTTTCATTATCATATTCTTTTGCTTTTAATACAATAATACTTTACGTATAAGAGTATTAACACACCACGTAAAGTCACATAATAATACGTAATATAGAGCATCAACAACAGCCCACAGTCATACATAACATCAACAGGCATAAACCACCAAAACATTCCAGAACTTAACACTACATTCTACTTCCCGAGATTTTAGAAAATCTAAGTGCCCAAAGAAATCCAGATGAACATAAGCCAATGCGGCTGAATGTTCAGCAAATGCGGACAAGCAAATGCGGATGAAAATCTCAGAAAAATATTCCAAGTGTCTAAAGATATGCGGGCGAACCAAATGCGAATGAATATGTCCAAATGCGGATAAGTCCAAATGTTGATGAACAATACTAAATGCAGATGAACAAAATACTTGGCTATTGAACATAAAACCAATGCGGTTGAAGTTCAACAAATGCGGATGAACAAAAGACTTATGCGAGGGAACACTCAACCAATGCGGTTAAACACTCAGTAAATGCGGATGTTCAAAACCAACCTGCAATGAAACTTATGCTATTTCTAGTTCTTAATCATCATTCTAATATGTTCTTAGTATCGATCTATCATGCTAAACACTTAGAACATAGCTTACCACTACACGGCAACAAAGAAGGCATTCAAAACACATAACACACATAAATTCAATCGCAAACACAGGAAATTCAAATTTCAGTTTGTAAAACTTCAGTAAATAAGCACATCAGCCCCAAACAAGTATAAAGCAAGTAAAAGAGAAGATCTAGAACTCACCTCTAGCAGCTTTCGAGTAAGACTTCTTCAGACCGAGAGCAAACGGGAGTTCTAGCACCTAAACACACCTAGACAAGCAACCAAACACAAAAGAACACATAAAAATCGGTCCACCAGCTCGAACCCAACTGAAACGGAATAGAAAATGCAAGAAAACCTCACCTTCTAGGAGAATTCAGCTTTCTCACACTAAAATCCGGTTGAAACTTCTTCTTCTCTTCTTGCAGCCGAAAGTAGAAAGGTGAAACGGGGGTGTGGGTGGCCATCCCCTGCTTTTTGAACCCATAATAGACAAGTTTCCCACTTCACACTTTAACCCCCTTTACTTTGAAGTGTTTCATTTTTTCTTCTTTTTACTCTTCTTTTCTTTTCCTTTTTAATAAATTTCCGGGTTTACATTATTGAAAGAATAATTTAAAATGAAAGATGAAGTTGTAAATCTATGATTTGATATGTTGAAATAACATTTGTGTTTTATCAGTCAATCAAACTACATAAAGAGGGTGTTGAAACATTTAATATGGATTAAACTTGTCATTTTAAATACGTTAAAAGGTTTTCCAATCATCGTCTTTTATCAAATAAATAAAAAAATCATTAATCTAGAATTTAGTAGTTCATTGCAACTGATATAAAATTGTTTGTTTCTTTCTAGTTCTACACGATTAGATATATTATTTATATCATGTCCAATGAAGAGACAATGATTCTATGGTAATTCAAGTATTTTAATATCTCCAAGGTATGAAAAACATGAGTTTATATTTATTAACACATCAAAACAAGTTTAGTTAGTATTGCAGATGCAGGTAATGTAACACAATTTTGAATCTTGTGGTATTTGTTTATAAAGAAAGGCACTAAAGTTTCATTGAAGATGATACATCATTGATAAGCTTCAGCAATTGCACAGTATGGGATCACTGACGAATCATCAACTTCATAGAAGATCAACACTTATTACTTAAATGATGCATATATAAAAGAGGGGGAGTATTATTCAAATTTCACTTTTTTTTTTCCTTCACTAAGTTTTGTCCTATTGGGTTTTCTTAGTAAGGTTTTTAATGAGACAACATAGCTTATGCAAATAGGGAGAGGTAATACGCGATGAACTCTTTTTTACTATAGCTATGGTTTTGTTCCTTTGGGTTTTCCTGCCAAGGTTTTTAACGAGGCAGCATCTTCGAGCGTATTAAGTTGATAACCAAGGGGGAGTGTTATAATTATTATTTATTATGGTTGTCAACAATTATATTGATAGACTTTATTAGAGATATACTTATCATGTTATTCAAATGGTTATTGGAGTTATGAAAGGATTAAGTTTCCTACTCTTCTAAATTTAACTTGTATCTTATTTGTAACCAATCAATAATATAAAACTCTCTCCTATATTTTCTCATATTATTTTGCTATTAGGCTAGTTTTAGAACACAATCCACTATTTCTGGTATTTTTTTAATTTAAATTACATGATTCTCTTTCTGTCTCTTTCATTTATCTTCTATAACCTCTATCTAAAAACCCTAAAAGTAACCTGATCATACAGGCCGCTCACATCCACATATGAAGATGATGAATCAAGATGAATGATGAACCGAGATGAAGTTGATGATTCGAGATGAAGATGATTACAAACTCGAGATGAAGATGATGATTCGAGATGAAGTGAACTCGATATGATGATAATTATGATCTGGAGATGAAGATAATGGTTTGAGATGAAGATGATAATGAAATCGAGATGAAGATGATTATAAACTTGATGAATAATATGAAGATGATGATGAACAACGAAGAAATCAGTCCAAAAAATAACAGCTTCTTCATCCATGATGAATAATATTCTTCAACCTCCATCTAAAAACCCTAAAAAACTCACTTCTAGCAGCTTTCAAGTAAGACTTCTTCAGACCGAGAGCAAATGGGAGCTCTAGCACCTAAACATACCGAGATAAGAAACCAAACACAAAAGAACACATAAAAATCGGTCCAGCAGCTCGAACCCAACTAAAGCCGAATAGAAAATGCAAGAAAACCTTACCTTCCAGGAGAATTCAGCTTTCTCACACTAAAATCCGATTGAAACTTATTCTTCTCTTCTTGCAGCGAAAAGCAGAAAGGTGAAATGGGGGTGTGGGCAGCCATCCCCTGTTTTTTGAACCCATAATAGACAAGTTTGCCACTTGCACACTTTAACCCCCTTTACTTTGAAGTGTTTCACTTTTCTTTCTTTTTACTCTTCTTTTCTTTTCCTTTTTAATAAATTCTCGGGTGTTACAAGTCCACCCCCCCCTTATATCGGTTTCGTCCCCGAAATCTATCACTCCTCGAACAGCTATGGGTAATGCTGCCTCATTTCTTCCTCAATCTCCCACGTAGATTCGGGCCCCTTCCTATGTCTCCACTGTACTCGCACCAGTGGGACCACTTTATTCCGTAGCCTCTTCTCTTTTCTATCAATAATGGCCACTGGCTGCTCCACATAATTGAGCAGTTCATCCACCTCGATATCCTCCAGTGGCACGATCATATCTTCATCGACTAAGCACTTTTTAGATGAGATACATGGAATGTCGGATGAATTCCACTTAACTCATCTGGTAGCTCCAACTTGTAGGCCACCTCTCCTACTCGAGAAATGATTCGGAAAGGCCCTATATACCTCGGGCTCAACTTACCCCGCTTTCTAAACCGGATGATCCCCTTCCAAGGTGAGACCTTCAACATGACTCTATCACCCACCTCGAATTCAATCGATGTACGCCTTTTGTCAGCATATGACTTTAGTCTATCTTTTGCTGCTTTTATAAAGGCCTTGATCTTCTCTAACTTTTCGGTCGTAGCCTCGATCACCTCAATGCTCTCTAACTCCTTCTTCCTAATGTCACCCTAACATACGGGCATTCTACACTTCCTGTCGTATAGCATCTCAAAAGGAGGCATACTAATACCGGCATGATAACTGTTGTTGTATGAGAATTCATTTAACGGTAAGTGTCGTCCCAACTTCCTCTGAAATCAATGACGCATGCTCAGAGCATATCCTCCAGCGTCTGTATGGTTCTTTCTAACTGACCATCTGTCTGAGGATGTTAAGTTGTAGTGATGTGCAACCTCATCCCATCACATCGTGGAGTCTCTTCCAAAACTTAGATGTAAACCGAGTGTCATGGTCAGACGCTATAGACACCGATACACCATGACGAGTCACAATCTCTTTGATGAACAGATCCCCCAACCTCTTAAATGAATACATCTCACAGATCGGTAGAAAGTGAGCATTCTTCGTCAAACGGTCAACTATCACCCATATGGCATCGTACCCCCTTGCCGTACGTGGTAACTTCGTAATGAAGTCCATGGTGATGTGCTCCCATTTACACTCGGGTATATCCAAGGGTTGGATCTTCCAATATGGATTCTGATGCTTCGCCTTTACTTGCAAGAAAGTAAGGCACTTACTCACATACTCCGCTACATCGCGCTTCATACCCAGCCACCGGTAGTCTTTCTTCATATCATGATACATCTTCATAGCACCGAGATGAATTGAGTATCGATTTTTATGAGCTTCATCCATGATTCGTCCCTGTAGGTCTCCATAACGAGGAATCCACATTTGCCTGAAGCGGGTTCTAACTCTGAGAGTGTTCTCGCCCAACTCCGCGACTAGACCTTTCATCCTTTCGGAGTTAAGGCAATCTTCTTTCAATGCCTCATCTTAAAACTCCTTGACATGTTTCATCACATCAGAGCTCATCACCAACTGGTAATCTTTCACTCGGATCGGCTCGGGTCTTTCCTTTCGGCTAAGGGCATCCGCTACCACATTGGTCTTGCCCGGATGGTAGTGGATCTCACAATCATAATCTTTGATCAACTCTAACCACCTCCTTTGCCTCATATTGAGATCCTTTTGCTTGAAGAAGTACTTCAAGCTTTTATGGTCAGTGAAGATAGTGCACTTCATTCCGTACAAGTAGTGCCTCCAAATCTTAAATTCAAAGACCACAGCCGCCAACTCCAGATCATGAGTAGGGTAATTAGCCTCATGGGTTTTCAACTGTCGGGACGTATAGGCTATTACCCTCCCTCGCTGCATCAGCACGCAACCCAACCCCGAATAAGAAGCATTCGAATAGACCACTAAGTCTTCGCTCCTTCGGGTAACGTTAAGACAGGAGCTTGAATTAATCTCGTCTTTAGCTCAACAAAACCATTCTGCTGTTCTTGACCCCATACAAACTTCACCTCCTAAGGGTCAACTTGGTCAATGGTGAGGCTATCTTGAAAAAGTCTTAGATGAATCTCCTATAATAGCCCGCCAAACCCAAGAAACTGCGGATCTCGGATGGTGTCTTTGGAGTCTTCCATTGCAACACCGGCTCCACCTTTGCCGGGTCCACCATAATCCCTTCAGATTTAACCACATGACCTAAAAACTGAACCTCACACAACCAGAACGCGCACTTGGAGTACTTAGCATACAGCTTCTCTCTACTAAGCATCTCCAATGCCTCGCGAATATGACCGGCATGCTCTTCCTCACTCTTCGAATAAATTAGGATATCATCAATAAACACAATTACTGATTTATCCAACATCGGCTGACACACCCGATTCAGCAAATCCATAAAAGCAGCTGGCTCGTTGGTTAAACCGAAAGACATAACGAGGAATTCGTAATGCCCGTATCGCGTCCGAAACGCGGTCTTCGGGATATACTATTCTTTAACCTTTAGCTGATGATAACCAGATCGGAGATCTATCCTTGAGAACCAACTGGCACCTTGGAGTTGATCAAATAAGTCATAAATCCTTGGCAGTGGATACCGGTTCTTCACCGTCAACTTATTCAACTCACGGTAGTCGATGCACATCCTCATGCTACCATCCTTCTTCTTTACAAACAAGACCGGAGCACTACAGGGAGAGATACTCGGTCGGATGAACCCCTTATCCAGCAACTCTTGCAACTGGACCATCAATTCCTTCATCTTGAAGGGAGCAAGTCGATACGGTGCCTTGGCAACAGGTTGGGCACCAGGTATCAAATCGATCTGGAACTCGATCTCGTGGTCCGGTGGCACACTTGGTAGATCCTCCGGGAATACGTCTGGGAAGTCACACACGACCGGTACGTCGGACAATCGTGGTACTGATGCATCCATATCTTTCACATAAGCCAGGTAGGCACTACATCCACGTCTCATGCACTTCTCGACCACCACCATAGAAATTACCTTCGGAACTGTACTGACCCTATCACCGTAAATCATCACCGAACTCCCATCAGGTGCGGTCAAACAAATCATCTTCTTGCGACACATAATATTTGCGTCATAGGCTGCTAGCCAATCCATCCCTAGAACCACATCGAATCTGCCTAGGGGCATCACAAATAATTTAGCAGAGAACCTATAGCCTTCCAACTCTATGTCATAATCCTCTAGCAGATCAGAAATTCTGGTAGACTTACTGATGGCAGTTTCTACATGGAAGGTGTAACACCAGGAAATTTACAAAAAAAAGGAAAAGAAAAGAGAAGTATAAAGAAAGAAAGGTGAAATAACCCAAGTTAAGGGGTTAAAGTTGTGCAAGAGGAAACTTAGTTATTATGATGTTTAAAAGGTGGGTATGGCCACCCACTACCCTGCTCCACCAACTACTTCGACTGCAAAAAAAAAGAGAAAGAAGAACAATAGAGTTTCCATCGGTTTTTAGAGAGAAGAATAAGAAGATCGGCTTGAAGGTAAGCTTTTCGTGTGTTTTGTTCGGTTTCAGCTGGATTTTCAACTTTTGGACTGAGTCTTATGTGTTCCTCTGTATTTGGTTGTGTGTTTTTGGTGTGTTTAGGTGTTTGAACTCTAAGTGCTCTCGATTTTGGAGTAGTTTTACTCGAAGTCTGCTGTAGGTGAGCTCTAGGTCCCCGATTTTCTTTGTTTTAAACTTGTTTTGGGGCTGAAATGCATATAAACTATCATTTTACAACTCATAGATTTAGGCTAAGAATACGTTAGGATAATGAATGGGGACTGAAACTAGTATAAGTTAGAACTGGTAAACTGCCCATGCGCCTAACACTTTGCCCATGCGCTTAAGTTTTCCCATACTCCCAACTGCCAGTGGGCCTATATAGTACCCATTCTCCTGCATATTACCCATGTGCCCAAGTGTTCCCATGCACCAAAGTTTTCCCATGCGCCCAACTGCCCATGCGCCTACATAGTACCCATGTACCTACATAGTGCCCATGCGCCTAAGTTGACTTAGGATTTTTTGAAATCTTGGGAAACTGAAACTAATGATTAAGCTCTAGAATGTTTTGGTGGTTTACATTTGTTCATGTTACGCATGTTTGTGGTCTGTTATTGATGTTCCTTATTACATATTATTACTTGACTTTACATGGTGTGTTAATGCTCTTATACGTAAAGTATTATCATAAAAGAAGCGAAAGATTATAGATAATAAAAAGTGGAACATAACGAATGAATGAAAGTCTTTCAAGCAAATTTAAAGAGGTTCACAACTGATTGAAGAGTTGTTAGCTCAATTGTGTGCGATGTAGCATGCGATCTTGGCTAACCCATGAGGGTACACACAGGGGGGTCAGTCTTGGTGACTGATCCATATGTACGAAACGGGATCCTTGTCGCTTAACCCTAAGACTGAGGTGGCTTCGTGCCTAATGATGGGGCATAGCTTATGACAGGATCTAGATAGGAGTGAAAGATAATAAAAAGTGCGAAATGAACGATTATGAACGATGATAAAAGATAATAATGATATTATCAAGATGTATGTATGTTGTGTGATCACGAATGAATGTAAAAGAAAGGTTTTTACTAAGAGTAAAGTATTTTATTATTTAAAGCTAAAACTCACTCAGCAACGCTAACTTTTTATGCATTTTTAGTTGGCAGGTAGCTTGTTGCTAAGGATGGCACGAGGGTGAAGCTACTTGGCTAGCAAAGACTGGCATCCATTTCATGCACGATAATGTTGTTGTCTTGTAATACAACTGAATATTCTTTTGTAACTCTTTTAAAAAAATGATGTGTTATTTTTCAACATAAAATATTAATGCATGAATGGTTTTTGATAAATTAATCCGCTCTAATGTTTTTATGAAATTTATTGTATCTTATTATAAATAAGGTTATGATTGACCAACTGTGGGGTTCCCGGGAATAGGGCCTTACAAGTTGGTATTAGAGACAAAGTTTAAGAGAATTGGGTAAATTATTTTCAAAACCTAATCTTAAATTGAGAATGGGACCGAATAGAAGGATGCCAGCCCAAGTAGCTACGTGCCATCAGGTAATTTATTTTCTTAAGGTTAACCGGTATTATATGCGCGTGCTATCTGATTTATGTGCTCTAAGTAGATTTGGATACTGATGTAGTCAGGATAGGAAATGCTTAGGGGATGAAGAGTAAAGTAAGTGGCTAATCACAACTGGCCACTGTAATTAGGGACTTACTATACTTGACATAATCTGAGCTATTACCTTGAATGACCGTGTTGGTCTTTGAATCTTATAGTGTTTAAAGGATGGCTGGTGGTAGATCTTCGAAGGCTTCTCGAGGAGGTGTACAGGGTGGTCGTGGTGTTGGACCACGTGTCACCAGGAACAAGGCTAAGGCAACGGAGACGGCTCCTGCAGAGCCCGAGCTTCATCACCAGGAAGGCGGTGATGAGAGTGCTTCTGAGAGCCTCTGTGAAAGAGGAAGTTGTGAAGGAAGTTCATCAGATCATGCAGACGATCCTGCCTTTTATGGTGACAGAGGTTATTCGTGTTGTGAGGGAGGATGAAAAGAAAGAGAAGGAGGAGAGGAGGAGGACCGTTAGGAGAGGGGGTGAGGACAAAGGTTCAGGAGAAAGGGAGTAACCAGAAACTAAGATGGTTGTCTCCAGTGACGAAGAGGAAGAGAAAGTGGTGCAGGAAACTACCAAGGGATGTAGTTATGGGGCATTTTAAAGATGCAAGCCCCCGACTTTTGATGGTAACGGGAATGCTGCTGCTGCTCACCGATGGGTGAGGTAAATGGAGGTTGTGTTGGATATCAGCGAATGTAGGGAGGATCAAAAGGTGAAGTTTGCTACCCATTCATTCGTGGACTCGGCCTTGTGCTAGTGGGACAATATTGTCCAGGCCGAGGGTAGCAGGGCGATTGGGAGAATGAGGTGGAGTGAGTTAAAGAAGATGGTGATTGAGGAGTTTTGTCCTCACAGGGAGCTTGACAAGATTGAGAGAGAGTTCCTACAGTTGGAAGCGGGAACCTTGACACACCAGCAGTATACTACTTAGTTCAATAAGATGGCAAGGCTGGTGCCGGATCAGGTGTCGCCAGTGTTAAGAAAGATCAAGAGGTATATACAGGGTTTGCCGGCGGATATCCGCAGGCACATGATCGCCGTTCAACCGAGTACTTTTAGGTCGATGGTTGATCTGGCAGGGAGGTTGTATGATGAGAGAGAGGTGGCAGTGGTAGAGGTGAGTAAGAAGGGTGGTGGTGATAAGAACTGGAATGGGAAGCGGTTTGGTCGTGGTGGTTTCACTCCAAATAACAAGAGGGCAAGGGTGGATGATCGAAGGGTAGTAACATCAGGCACAGGAATGAAGAGGTGTGGTAAGTGCGGGAAGAAACATACAGGGGAGTGTAAGTGGGGACTGAATCTCTGCTTTAAGTGTGGGAAGCCAGGTCATATGGCAAGAGAGTGTGGGGTTGTAAGATGTTATAACTGTGGTGAACAGGGCCATCTGAGTAGCGATTGCAAGAAGCCGAGGGCTAAAAGTTTTGGGGCAAAGAGGGTGACCAAGAATGATGGGCAGAGAGCAAAAGCCAGAGCATTCACGATGATCCGGGAGGAGGCTAGGGTAGACCCCGATGTCATGTCAGGTACATTCCTAGTAAACCAAACTTGTGCCTCTGTACTATTTGGTTCTGTTGCTAGTAGGAGTTTTATTTCTACTGCCTTTTGTGCAAAGTTGCCTGTTAGAAGTAGAAGTATTAATAAGCCCTTCGATATAGAAACTGCCATTGGTAAGTCTACCAGGATTTCTGATTTGATAGAGAATTATGGCATAGAGTTGGAAGGCCATAGGTTCTCTGCTAAATTATTCGTGATGCCCCTAGGCAGATGCGATATGATTCTAGGGATGGATTGGCTAGCAGCCTATGAGGAAAATATTATGTGTTGCAAGAAGATGATCCGATTGACTGCGCCTGATGGGAGTTCGGTGATGATCTACGATGATCGAGTTACTACGGTTCCGAATGTGATTTCGATGGTGGTGGCAGAGAAGTGCATGAAACACGGATGTAGTGCCTACCTGGCTTACGTGAAGGATGTGGATGCGTCAGTACCACAATTGTCTGATGTACCAGTTGTGTGTGACTTTCCAGACGTGTTCCCAGAAGATTTACCAGGTGTGCCACCAGACCGCGAGATCGAGTTCCAGATTAACTTGATACCTGGTGCTCAACCTATTGCCAAGGCACCGTATCAATTGGCTCCGTTTGAGATGAAGGAACTGATGGTTCAGTTGCAAGAGTTGTTGGACAAAGGGTTCATTCGACCGAGTATCTCTCCCTGGGGTGCTCCGGTCTTATTTGTAAAGAAGAAGGATGGTAGTATGAGGATGTGCATCGACTACCGTGAGCTAAACAAGTTGACGGTGAAGAACCGATATCCATTACCCAGAATTGATGACTTGTTTGATCAGCTCCAAGGTGCTAGTTGTTTTTTAGAGTAGATCTCTGATCTGGTTACCATCAGATGAAGGTAAAGGAGCAAGATATCCCCAAAACAGCTTTTCGTACACGTTATGGACACTACGAGTTTCTCGTTATGTCTTTTGGTCTAACTAACGCACCAGCTGCCTTTATGGATTTGATGAATCGGGTGTGTCCGCCGATGTTGGATAAATCAGTGATTGTGTTTATTGATGATATCCTGATTTATTCGAAGAGCGAAGAAAAGCATGTCGGACATATTTGTGAGGTATTAGAGACACTTAGAAGAGAGAAGCTATATGCTAAGTTCTCCATATGCGCTTTCTGGTTGCGCGAGGTTTAGTTTTTGGGTCATGTGGTAAATTCCGAAGGGATCATGGTAGACCCGGCAAAGGTGGAGGCGGTGATGCAATGGAAGAATCCAAAGACGCCATTCGAGATCCGTAGTTTCTTGGGTTTAGCTGGCTATTACAGGAGGTTCATTCAAGACTTTTCTAAGATAGCCTCACCATTGAACAAGGTGACCCGCAAGGATGTGAAGTTTGTATGGGGTCTGGAACAGGAGAATGATTTTGAGGAGTTAAAGATAAGATTGACTCAAGCTCCTGTCTTGACGTTACCCGAAGGGAATGTAGACTTGGTGGTCTATTCAGATGCTTCTTATTCAGGATTGGGTTGCGCGCTGATGCAACGGGGAAGGGTTATAGCCTATGCGTCCCGATAGTTGAAAATCCATGAGGCTAATTACCCTACTCATGACTTGGAGCTAGCGGTTGTGGTCTTTGCATTGAAGATTTGGTGGCACTACTTGTACGGGATGAAGTGCAATATCTTCACTAACCATAAGAGCTTGAAATACTTCTTTGAGCAGAAGGACCTCAATATGAGGCAAAGGAGGTGGTAAGATTTGATCAAGGATTTTGATTGTGAAAACCACTACCATCCGGGCAAGGCCAACATAGTGGCGGATGCCCTTAGCCGAAAGGAGAGACCCGAGCTAATCTGTGTGAAAGCTTACCAGTTGGTGATGACCTCCGATGTGATGGCACAGGTCAAGGAATTTCAAGATGAGGCGCTGAAGGAAGACCGAATCAACTTCAAAAGAATGAAAGATCTAGTCTCGGAGTTGAGTGAGAACACTCTCGGAGTTAGAACCCGCTTCGGGCGGATGTGGATCCCTCGTTATGGAGACCTACGGGGGTGAATCATGGATGAAGCTCATAAGACTCGATACTCCATTCATCCCGGTGCTACAAAGATGTATCATGATATGAAGAAAGATTACTGGTGGTCGGGTATGAAGCGTGAGGTAGCGGAGTATTTGAGTAAGTGCCTTACTTGCTTACAAGTGAAGGCGGAGCATCAGAAGCCATACGGGAAGATCCAACCTTTGGATATACCCGAGTGGAAATGGGAGCACATCATTATGGACTTCATTACGAAGTTACCACGTATGTAAAGGGGGTACAATGCCATATGGGTTATAGTTGACCGTTTGATGAAGAGTGCTCACTTTCTACCGATCCGCGAGACATATTCATCTGAGAGGTTGGCGAATCAATTCATAAAAAATATTATGACGCGTCATGGTGTACCAGTGTCTATCATATCTGAAGGTGACACTCGGTTTATATCCAAGTTTTGGAAGAGATTTCATGACGCAATGGGGACGAGGTTGCACATCAGTACGGCTTATCATCCTCAGACGGATGGTCAGTCAGAGAGAACTATACAGATGCTTGAGGATATGCTCCAAGCATGCGTCATTGATTTCGGGGAAGTTGGGATGAACACTTACCGTTAGCTAAATTATCATACAACAACAGTCATCATTCGAGGCTACGACTGAAAAGTTGGAGAAGATCAAGGCCTTTATGAAGGCGGCAAAGGATAGGCAAAAGTTGTATGCTGACATGAGGCGTAGACTGATCGAATTCAAGGTGGGTGATAAAGTTATGCTAAAAGTTTCACCTTGGAAGGGGATCATTCGATTCAGAAAGCGAGGTAAGCTGAGCCCGAGGTATATAGGACCTTTCCGAATTATTGCTCAAGTAGGAGAGGTGGCCTATAGGTTGGAGCTACCCGATGAGTTAAGTGAGATTCACCCAACATTCCATGTATCTTATCTGAGAAAGTGCCTAGCTGTTGAAGATATAATTGTACCACTAGAGGACATTGAAGTGGATGAATGACTCAATTACATAGAGCAACCAGTGGCAATCATTGACCGAAAAGAGAAGAGATTATGGAATAAAGTGTTTCCACTGGTGCGAGTACAGTGGAGGTACAGGAAGGGATCCGAGTCTACGTGGGAGACTGAGGAAGAGATGAGACAGTATTATCCACAACTATTCGAGGAGTGACAGGTTTCGAGGACGAAACCTATATAAGGAGGGTGGACTTGTAACCCCCTAAAATTTACAAAAAAAAAAAGGAAAAGAAAAGAGAATTATAAAGAAAGAAAGGTGAAATAACCCAAGTTAAGGGGTTAAAGTTGTGCAAGAGGCAAACTTTATTATTATGATGTTTAAAAGGTGGGCATGGCCACCCATTACCCTACTCCACAAATTGCTTCGACTACAAAAAAAAAAAGAGAAAGAAGAACAACAGAGTTTCCATCGGTTTTTAGAGAGAAGAAGAAGAAGATCGGCTTGAAGGTAAGCTTTTCATGTGTTTTGTTCGGTTTCAGCTGGATTTTCAGCTTTTGGACGAGTCTTATGTGTTCCTCTGTGTTCGGTTGTGTGTTTTTAGTGTGTTTAGTTATTTGAACTCCAAGTGCTCTCGAGTTTGGAGGAGTTTTACCCGATTTTCTCTGTTTTAAACTTGTTTTGGAGCTGAAATATATATAAACTATCATTTTACAACTCGCAGTGTGTTGGAACCTTATGTTTTCACCTGTTTTACGTGGGGGTGTCTGTGTGTGAATGTTTTTACCGAGTCATGTGGTTGTATGCTTGTTCTAAGTGCTTAGTATGCTAGATTTGGGCTAAGAATACGTTAGGATGATGAATGGGGACTGAAATTAGTATAAGTTAGAACTGGTAAACTGCCCATGCGCATAACACTTTGCCCATGCGCCTAAGTTTTCCCATGCGCCCAACTGCCCGTGCGCCTACATAGTACCCATGCACCCAAGTGTTCCCATGTGCCTAAGTTTTTCCCATGCGCCTACATAGTACCCATGCGCCTGTATAGTACCCATGCGCCCAAGTTTTCCCATGCGCCCAAGTTTTCCCAAGCGCCCAACTCCCCGTGCGCCTACATAGTACCCATGTGCCTACATAGTGCCCATGCGCCTAAGTTGACTTAGGATTTTTTTGAAATCTTGGGAAATTGAAGTTAATGATTAAGCTCTGGAATGTTTTGGTGGTTTATGTTTGATCATGTTACGCATGTTTGTGGTCTGTTATTGATGTTCCTTATTACGTATTATTACAAGACTTTACATGGTGTGTTAATGCTCTTATACGTAAAGTATTATTGTATAAGAAGCGAAAGATTAAAGATAATGAAAAGTGGAACATAATGAATGAATGAAAGTCTTGCAAGCAAATTTAAAGAGGTTCACAACTCATTGAAGAGTTGTTAGCTCAACTATGTGTGATGTAGCGTGCGATCTTGGCTAACCCATGAGGGTACACACAGGGGGGTCAGTCTTGGTGACTGATCCATAAGTGCGAAACGGGATCCTTGTCGCTTAACCCTAAGACTGTGGTGGCTTCATGCCTAATGATGGGGCATAGCTTATGACATGATCTAGATAGAAGTGAAAGATAATGAAAAAGTGTGAAATGAACGATTATGAATGATGATAAAAGATAATAATGATATTATCAAGATGTATGTATGTTGTGTGATCACGAACGAATGTAAAAGAAAAGTTTTTACTAAAAGTAAAGTATTTTATTATTTAAAGCTAAAACTCACTCAGCAACGCTAACTTTTTATGCATTTTTAGTTGGCAGGTAGCTTGTTGCTGAGGATGGCACGAGGGTGAAGCTACTTGGCTAGCAAAGACTGGCATCCATTTCATGCATGATAATGTTGTTGTTTTGTAATACAACTGAATATTCTTTTGTAACTCTTTTAAAACAATGATGTATTATTTGTCAACATCAAATATTAATGCATGAATGGTTTTTGATAAATTAATCCGCTGCAATGTTTTTATGAAATTTATTGTATCTTATTATAAATAAGGTTGTGATTGACCAACTGTGGGGTTCCCGAGAATGGGGCCTTACAGAAGGGCTCATCAATCTTTCTACTCCTAACAGGCAACTTATCACAGAAGGCAGTAGAAATAAAACTCTTACTAGCACCAGAATCGAAAAGCATAGAGGTACAAATTTGGTTTACTAGGAAGGTACCTGACACAATATCAGGGTCCACTCTAGCCTCCTCCCGGGTCATAGTAAATTCTCTGGCTTTGGCCCTCTGCCTTTCCTTCTCCTTCTTGATCCCCTTTCTCACCCCGGAGTTCTCAGCCCTCGGTTTCTTGCAATCCCTACCCAGATGGCCCTCTTCACCACAGTTGTAGCACCTCATCACCCTACAATCCCTTTCCATACGACCAGGCCTCCCACAGTTGAAGCAGACATTCAATCCCCACTTACACTCTCCCATATGTTCCTTCCCGCACTTACTACACCTCTTCGTCCCTATACCCACCGACGCTACCCTCTGGTCATCCACCCTTGCCTTTTTGTTGTTCGGGGTGAAACCACCATGACCAAATCGTTTCCCGTTCTAGTTCCTGTCACCACCACCCTTCTTACTCACTTCCATTACTACCATCGCCTCCCTTTCATCATACAACCTCCCCGCCATATCAACCACCGACCTAAACGTACTCGGCCGGGCGGCGATCATGTGCCTATGGATATCCGCCGGCAGACCCTGGATGTACCTCTTGATCTTTCTTGAAACAGGCGTCACTAGATATGGTACCAGCCTTGCCATCTCGTTGAACTTAGTCGTGTACTGCTGGTGTGTCATGGTTCCCGCCTCCAACTGTAAGAACTCTCTCTCAATCTTGTCGAGTTCCCTGTGAGGACAAAACTCCTCGATCACCATATTCTTTAGTTCACTCCACCTCATTCTCCCAATCGCCCTGTTACCCTCGGTCTAGACAATATTGTCCCACCAGCATAAGGCCGAGTCCATGAATGAGTGGGTAGCAAACTTCACCTTTTGTTCCTCCCTACATTCGTTGATATCCAACACAACCTCCATTTCTCTCATCCATCAGTAAGCAGCAGCAACGTTCCCATTTCCATCTAAAGTAGGGGGCTTGCATCTTTGGAATGCCCCACAGCCACACCCGTTTGCAGTTTCCTACACTACTTCTTCTTCCTCTTCGTTACTGGAGACAACCATCTCAATTTTTGGTTGCTCCCCTTCACCTGAACCTCTCTCCTCGACCCCTCTCCCAACAGTTTTCTTCCTCTCCTCTTTCTCTTTCTTTTCATCCTCACTCATAGCATGAATAACCTCGGTCACCACAGATGGCAGAATCATCTGCATGACCTGATGAACTTCCTCCACTACTGCCTCCTTCACAGAGGCTCTCAGGTTAGCACTCTCATCACCTCCTTCATGGTGATGAAGCTCGGGCTCTATAGGAGTCCTTAGCCTTGTTCCATGTGGCACGTAGTCTAGCACCACGACCACCCTGTACTTCACCTCAAGAAGCCTTCGAAGATCTACCACCAGCAATCCTCTAATCACTATAAGATTCAAACACCAACACGGTCATTCAAGGTAATAGTTCAGATTATGTCAAGTATAGTAAGTCCCTAATTACAGTGGCCAGTTGTGATTAGCCACTTAATTTACTCTTCATCCCCCAAGCATTTCCTATCCTGACTACATCAGTATCCAAATCTACTAAGAGCACATAAATCAGATAGCACACGCACATAATACCGGTTCACTTTAAGAAAATAAATTACCTGATGGCATGTAGCTACTTGGGTTGGCATCCTCCTATTCAGTCCCATTCTCAGTTTAAGTTTAGGTTTTGAAAATAATTTATCCAATTCTCTTAAACTTTGGCTCTGATACCAACTTGTAAGGCCCCGATCCCGGAGACCCCACAGTTGGTCATTCATAGCATCATTCATTATTAAAATCTCATTTAAAATATATGAACATAAGAAGATATTGCAGTGGAAGAATTATCAAAAACCAATTCATGCATTAATAATTTCTTTTACCAAGTAATACATCATTGATTGAAGTTACAAAAGAATATTTAGTTGCATTACAAAACAACAATATTGTATCTGCATGAGATGGATGCCAGTCTTTGCTTGCCAAGAAGCTTCACCCCGTACCATCCTCAGCAACATCATTACCTGCCAACTGAAAGTGCATATAAAAACTCAGCGTTGCTGAGTGAGTTCTAGTTTTATAAATAAAATACTTTGCTTTTATTAAAACTTATTCTTTACTTTTAATCGTGATCACCCATCATACATACAATTAGATAATATTTATCCATCATAATCGTCCATTTTCGTACTTTTCATTATTATCTTCTACTTTCTTCTAGACCAACGTCATATGCCATACCCCAAACATTGTGCAAGAAGCGGGTACTGGGCCGAAGTCTATAAATAGAACCCTAACATTATGCACGAAGCCTGACACCAGTGCCGGGGCAAGCGATAAGGGTCCCGTTTTGTACATATTAGTCAATCACAAGGATTGACCCCTATGTGCATCCTCATGGGTTAGCTAAACCGCACACAGTTGAGCTAACAACCCCTCAATGAGTTGTAAACCTCCTTTCATTTGCTTGCAAGACGTTTCATTCATTCAGTACGTTCCACTTTCATTATCATATTCTTTTGCTTTTAATACAATAATACTTTACATACAAAAGTATTAACACACCACGTAAAGTCACATAATAATACGTAATATAGAGCATCAACCACAGCCCACAGTCATACATAACATCAACAGGCATAAACCACCAAAACATTCCAGAACTTAACACTACATTCTACTTCCCAAGATTTCAGAAAATCCTAAGTGCCCAAAGAAATCCGAATGAACATAAGCCAATGCGGCTGAATGTTCAGCAAATGTGGATAAGCAAATGCAAATGAAAATCTCAGAAAAATATTCCAAGTGTCTAAAGATATGCGGGTGAACGAAAAGCGGATGAAGAATACTAAATGAGAATGAACAAAATACTTGGCTATTGAACATAAAACCAATGCGGTTGAAGTTCAACAAATGCGGATGAAGACCAGCAAATGCGGATGAACAAAAGACTTATGCAAGGAAACACTCAACCAATGCGGTTGAACACTCGGTAAATGCGGATGTTCAAAACCAACCTGCAATGAAACTTATGCTATTTCTAGTTCTTAATCATCATTCTAATATGTTTTTAGTATCGATCTATCATGCTAAACATTTAGAACATAGTTTACCACTACACAGCAACGAAGAAGGCATTCAAAACACATAACACACATAAATTCAGTCACAAACACAGGAAATTCAAATTTTAGTAAGTAAAACTTCAATAAATATGCATATCAGCCCCAAACAAGTATAAAGCAAGTAAAAGAGAGGATATAGAACTCACCTCTTCAGACCGAGAGCAAACGGGAGTTCTAGCACCTAAACACACCTAGACAAGCAACCAAACACAAAAGAACACATAAAAATCGGTCCACCACCTCTTCAGACTTGCACACTTTAACCCCCTTTACTTTGAATTGTTTCATTTTTCCTTCTTTTTACTCTTCTTTTCTTTCTCTTTTTAATAAATTTCCGGGTGTTACATTATTGAAAGAATAATTTAAAATGAAAGATGAAGTTGTAAATCTATGATTTGATATGTTGAAATAACATTTGTGTTTTACCAGTCAATCAAACTACATAAAAAGGGTGTTGAAACATTTAATATGGATTAAACTTGTCATTTTAAATACGTTAAAAGGTTTTCCAATCATCGTCTTTTATCAAATAAATAAAAAAAAATCATTAATATAGAATTTAGTAGTTCATTGCAATTGATATAAAATTGTTTCTTTCTAGTTCTACATGATTAGATATATTATTTATATCGTGTCCAATGAAGAGACAATGATTCTATGGTAATTCAAGTATTTTAATATCTCCAAGGTACGAAAAACATGAGTTTATATTTATTAACACATCAAAACAAGTTTAGTTAGTATTGCAGATGCAGGTAATGTAACACAATTTTGAATCTTGTGGTATTTGTTTATAAAGAAAGGCACTAAAGTTTCATTGAAGATGATACATCATTGATAAGCTTCAGCAATTGCACAGTATGGGATCACTGACGAATCATCAACTTCATAGAAGATCAACACTTATTACTTAAATGATGCATATATAAAAGAGGGGGAGTATTATTCAAATTTCACTTTTTTTTTCCTTCACTAAGTTTTGTCCTATTGGGTTTTCTTAGTAAGGTTTTTAATGAGACAACATAGCTTATGCAAATAGGGAGAGGTAATACGCGATGAACTCTTTTTACTATAGCTATGGTTTTGTTCCTTTGGGTTTTCCTGCCAAGGTTTTTAACGAGGCAGCATCTTCGAGCGTATTAAGTTGATAACCAAGGGGGAGTGTTATAATTATTATTTATTATGGTTATCAATAATTATATTGATAGACTTTATTAGAGATATGCTTATCATGTTATTCAAATGGTTGTTGGAGTTATGAAAGGATTAAGTTTCCTAATCCTATAAATTTAACTTGTATCTTATTTGTAACCAATCAATAATATAAAACTCTCTCCTATATTTTCTCATATTATTTTGCTATTAGGCTAGTTTTAGAACACAATCCGCTATTTCTGGTATTTTTTTAATTTAAATTACATGTTTCTCTTTCTGTCTCTTTCATTTATCTTCTTCAACCTCCATCTAAAAACCCTAACCTGATCATACAGGCCGTTCACATCCACATATGAAGATGATGAACCAATATGAAGATGATGAATCAAGATGAATGATGAACCGAGATGAAGTTGATGACTCGAGATGAAGATGATTACAAACTCGAGATGAAGATGATGATTCGAGATGAAGTGAACTCGATATGAAGATAATTATGATCTGGAGATGAAGATAATAGTTCGAGATGAAGATGATAATGAAACCGAGATGAAGATGATTATAAACTTGATGAATAATATGAAGATGATGATGAACAACGAAGAAATCAGTCCAAAAAAGAACATCTTCATCCATCTTTGGTTTCACAAAAAGAGAACATCTTCCTCTTTCGTATTCTTCATTTTTTTAATTTTTACAATCATATATTTTTATAGTACTTTGAGTATACCATATCCTCTTTATTTTTGTTCAATGACACATATATGTAAGCTACATATACGTAACACTTAAATATAATACCAGCTATTGTTTTACAAAAGGAAATAGAAGAGGTAGTGTTTCATATATATTTGATTTTTTTGTTCATCTTAATCATCGTTGAGGTACATATATGTAAGCATGTTTATATATGGCTGTACATCTATTCACTATAATTTTCTTTAGATTCCAGTGTACTTTTTAGTGTTACGTATATTTACTTATCAAGTTACACATACCGTAGTATATGTATAAATCAAGTTAGATATACATAATCATGTCAATATATGGCTCAATTTCCGAGTTTAATAAAATGTTTTGCACTTGTTATATGTGTTATACTTAAATATACAAAAATGGAAATGGTTTTGTATATAGTATAATTTATCAATGTGAATTAATAAGTTAGAAGATTTCAAAATTCAATCTGATGGTGAATTTATATATTGATGGGTTACATATACGTAACATAGTGTTTCATAAGTGTGTAACATAGTGTTACATATACGTAACACAATGTTACATATTAAAAGTGACTGTTGTTTAACGTGATTACATATAGTAACTTAACTGGTGTTCATTTGTTTGTTTTCTTACTTCATTAATATCTAGTTCTTCCAATATATAAAAATTAGTATGATTTAGTGTTTAAATTATTAATATATTGGTGAATAGGAGAGAGTTAGAAAATTTTGGTTTAAATTTAGAGAGAGGGGAGAGAGAGTGAATGATTTTAGGGATTTAATTAACTAAAGAGTTAATTGCATAAATAGTCCCTATGATTTATCCAAAATAATAAGTTTGGATACTAAGAAAAAAAGTAACAAGTTTGAGTACAAACTTTTAAATTTGTAACAAGTTTGAGTATTAACACTAACAGTCGTTACAGTTTTTGTCAAGTGGAAGGGAAATTTAGTCTTTTCACATTATAGGAATATTTATGTAAATTAGAGGGACTATTGTGTAGTTTAATTAAAATATTATGTTTACATATAACTCTATACACACACACATACACTCACACACACACAGACACATACACATACACACACACATACACACACACACACACACACACACATATATATATATATATATATATATATATTGAATCAATCACTAAATTGTAATACTCACCACCGCCGAAGCGGCCATTAGCACCCTCACACCACCATCATCCATCTCCACCTTTGGTACCTTCATCATCATTAGCATCAGCAACATCACAAAAATCACTCCTCCCCTTTCCCATGTTAACTTCCAATGAACCACCCACCACCAGCCGCTAACACCACTACTGTCACCCCTTTCCCCTGTTATCTTCCAACCGACCGGCCACCCACCACAAGCCTCCAACACCACCATCGTTGCCCTTTCCCTGTTATCTTCCAACCACCCACCAGCCGCTAAAACCACCACCGTCGCCCTTTTCCCCTGTTATCTTCCAACCACCCATCCACCACCAGACGCTAACACCACCATCATTAACCCCTGTTAACTTCTAATTCAGATATTCAAATGATCCAAATCAAAGCTCCAACCATATTTAAGTTCACCCCCACCATCATTCACACATCAATTTTAGGTGGTGACGGTGGCCGATGATTATGGTTTACCTTTTTGACGATTTTAGGGTTTTCTGTGGTGGTTTATTTGAACAGAGGAACAAACCGATGGTGATAAAAATGGTGACGGTGGCTAGATGATGGCAATGGTGGCTGACAGGGATAGATGGCGGTGATTGTTGCTAGATGGTGGCTAGATGGTGGTGATGGTGAGTGATGGGGAAAGGGGGGTTGGAGTTTTTTTCAAGTTATTTAATTACACTAATGGTTCCTGAATAAAAGAAAGATGTCAAATTACAAAAGAAGTCTCTCAAAATGTATTTTAGTCATTTCATCTAAATTTAACTGAAAACCTAACGGCTATTAGTCTTAATACCTTAACTCGTTACAAAATTTAAATCACAATACCCTAACTTGTTACAAAAAACCCTTAGTACCTAACCTGTTATTTTGAATAAACCATAGGGACCATTTATGTAATTAACTCTTACCTAAATGGAAGTTACCATGTAATTTATAAACATGTTTGACCTATTATACCATTGTGAGCTTATAATTAAATCCTTTAAACATCATTTATTCACAATCTTGCCATTGTATGATCTCAACCATATATTACAAAATCAATGATGGATAAATGGTTTTCTTGGTTTTCTTGTAAAAAATAGTTTTCTTAGCAACCCTCCAATATATATACATACATATATATATATATATATACATACATATATATATATATATACATACATATATATATACATATATATATATATATATACATACTTAGAGACTGATGCAACCAAAGAACAACCAAGAGCTCTCAGCATGCACAACTAAAGTACAATGAAGTTACTTCGAAAGATTTGATATAACTCAGTGAATTATGCTAAGTATCAAAACTTCCAAAGCCAAAAGATCATATCTTCCAAAGCCAAAGATGAAGTCTTCCGAAGCTTCAAGGACAAAGTCTTCCAAAGCCAAAGACTGATTTCTCCCAAGACAGAGAAAACATGCTTTCTTTGAATCATATTTTGACTAAAGCTGAACCAGTTTTCGTTGCCACTTCTGAAGACTCACCAACTTATATGAGTTGGTGAAAAGTCCATGCTTTTATCAACTACAGATTAAAGTCTTTTGTCTATAACTTTCTAACTATATACTTTTATGCTTTTTGTAATAAATTAGGATCTAAGCTATGGCATATCATAGTCACAAGTCAATAGGCAATGTGTCTTTTGACTCTACATTGATCTTGTTGTCTAGATTAGTGTTTCCAACTAGCCTTCAAAGTATGGCCAGTTGTAGGATGTAGTATAAAGTGTCTCAAGTACTTGTATCCTTATGTATGCTTTCAAACACTTGTAAGAACTTGAGAGGAATATAACTTGTGACATCCGGTAATTTTCCGTTACCAAACTCCGTTAGTTCCGTTAAGTCTTGCATACACGTGTCGGGAGCACACACTAGTTGTCGTTGAACGTTGGTGACTTAATAATAATTAATAATGTTAAACAAATAATTACTATGTTGATTATTAGTCGTGATTATGTGATTTAAATGTTTATTGTAAATTTTATCGCATAACGTGGAAACGTGTGTATTTAATTCGTGCATTGTGTGACTAGTAAAGATAAAGTATATAATTGTTATTATTAGTTCATATGTTTATTATTGTGGTTATAAACATCTTAAAAGGGTGTTAAAAGCTTAATCTTTACAAAATACAAAGTGCAAGGGTTAAAAGGTAATTATCCAAAACTTTGTTGATTAAAACACAAAAACCCAACCCTAAACACCCCATTCGGCCGCGACCTGCACTCCCTCACCCTCACCATCGCGAATTCAGCCCAAGAACAAGCAATCACCTTCGAATTTGATCGATTACAAGGCATACAACAAGTTAGAATCATCAATTGCAAGCCATTACACGTTTAAAGGTGAGATTTTTACATGTTTTTGATGGTTTTTCAAGGTGGCCGAACCCTAGTTCGAAAATCTGCAATTGGATGTTAATTCTTGTTTGTTTGGTGATGTTATGATGTTAGTTAGGTTGTATTGATGCTAGTTAACGTTGATTATGCAAGAAAGTTTGGATTTTGGTTGTTTGTTCATATGATCATCTTGGCCGTGAGTTTGAGGCTATTTTGGATCAAATTGGATGTTGAATGATGGTTGTTTGATGTTGTTATTATGTTAGTTGGATTTTATATATGCAAGTTAACGTCGATTATGCAAGAAAGCTATGATTTTGATACTTTGTTCATAGGTTACTAATAATAGTAACTTTATTTTGCATGAATTGATGATTGGTTGATGTATGAATGTTATGAATGTGTTTGTAATGATGTTTAGATGCTAGATGGTTGATATGAATGTTAGGAATTCAAGAATGCATGTTGTAGTTCATACCTTACTAAAGATAGTAACTTTTGGGTATGAAAGTTGATGAATCATGATGATTAGGTGTTGTTGATCATGTTTAGATGTTGTCATGGACTTGAATTGGTATATAATTGATGAATTCATGAATGTAGTGTGAGTTTGATGAATTTGGGATGAACTTTCCCAAAAGGGAAACTTTAATTGTGCAAATCCTTGAATTGGATGATTTGAGCATGTTTGGGATATTAGGATCATGCTAGTGTGTTCAGGGATGATTTCTAAGTTGATTAAATGGGTTGTCTAGGTTATATGAATGTTGATTTGGTTTGTTACCTGTTTTGGCCTGTTGTAATTCGCATGACTTGTATGATAATTGGTTGTATGATGATCTAGGTAGTACATGTGGTTAATGATGTGCTATATGTAATCAAGTTGTATGTTGATCATGTATGTCATACTGTTGTGTTAGTATTAACGAATTATCACCTATAATGTCACCAACGGGTCAAACGGGTCAACTGGGTCAAATGTGTCTTGTCTTTCTTAAACCTTGAGTTCCTTGGTTTGTAGAGCACTTAGGGTTTCGTGTTGATTTTGTATACACGTACTTATGTACTCTTGTGTTCTAGGTGACCTTTGAAGGTTGTCTTTCTCTTTCAAGTTAAGCTCTAGGTTAATTCTTGCGCGCATCAGGTGAGTTCTTGCCCCACTCATTTTACATCATCTCTTTTGGGGGAGATAGCATACTGTTGATCACAAACGCTTTTATTTATGAGTGTGTATAATATTGATATAGTGTTGTTTACCATGGAAAGTCCTCACACTTTCGGATTGTTAATATTGAATAGCGGGGAAATCTTGGGTAGTACTACTAGGTCTGACGAGCCCCACCTGTGCGACTCGAGGTCAAACGGGTGCAATTTTGTCCTAACACATATTCGTCACGACCTGGTAAGTCGTGACGGGAGGCAACAAACGTAACACAGTCAGCTTCGATCGCGAAATCACTATGATTAATATTTTTATGTTAATAGACTAGCTATCTATTGCAATACACTACTTATGCTCTGGAAACTATTGATTGGTTTATATTTTAACGCAAACTCTTGAACTCACCAACCATGTGTTGACTTGTTTAGTATGCTATTCTCAGGTTAAGATTGCCAGTTGCCTAGGAGCACGCACACCAGCATCGTTGAGTTGCCTACATTTGTTTGTTTACACATTTGGGTTTATTTTTCCTACTAAACATTTGTGTTTGGGGCGCGTATGTTTTGCGCATTCTCTTTACATACTACTTGTTTTGGGTTTTCTAGTTTTAAAAACGCTTCTGCAGTATTTTAAACGTTAACTCTGGTTTTGTTTATTTATCATATAGAGTCGTTCTTGGTAACTAATGACTGAGATCCTGGTATGTCACGCGCCTCGCGGTAAAACCCCGCTCGCGGATTTTGAGGGTGTGACAGATTGGTATCAGAGCCATTGGTTATAGGGAACTAGGTTGCATACACACACTAGACTATAACCGCACAGTTGTTAGTTACTTATCGTTTACTCTCCTTACTGTATACTCATTGGCATACGCAACACGTACTTCGCAGCATGGCATCGTCGTCCAGAAACTTGGGCAAGAGACCTGCACGATCTGATTCACCTTCTACTTCTCCCGTACCGGATAGGGGATTTAACTGGCCACGACATCCTTATCCTTCTAGCGAGATAGACTGGGATCAGCCTTTCATACCTCCTGAGCTCGATCCTCCGCGTAATTGGGATTTCTACCCCACTTACATAAACCGTATGGCTTATAGAGAACGCGTACCACCAGTAGCACCTACACGACCTAGGACTAGGTCATCAACCGCCTCTACTTTGCCTACACTTCCTACTTTGAGCATCCCTCTGGAGCAGGCATTTGCAGCCCTAGTAGCCACACTAGACACAGAGCGACAGCGGATTAGAGGACTCACTGATGAGAACTCTGCATTACGATCTGAGATGCGTCAGCTGCGTTACCAGGTAGATACGCTTCAGGAGCGACTTTCGATGGCCATTGGTGGACATCATACGCTGGCAGGCAACGTGGTAACACTTAGTGAGCGCATGGACGCACAAGATCACCATAACATAGTGATCGATGATAGGTTTGCTGATTTAGAGGCACAGCTAGCAGCACTTCAGATTGCTGAAGCCCCTGCACCTTTGGTGGATCCTGATGAGGAAGACCCGGAAGAGGACCACCACCATGTACCTACAATTCCTTCATGGACTGTAAACCCTATACCTACAGCGGGATGGAAGGAGCTGTAGGGCTTGTAAGGTGGTTTGAGAAGACAGAGTCTGTCTTCGCAAAATGCAACTGCCCGCCTGCTGATCAGGTGAAGTATGCCACCGGGACATTGGAAGGCGCAGCACTTTCCTGGTGGAATGCTCAGGTATAAATGCTGGGTCAAGCCATGGCCAATGAACTACCTTGGGATGAGTTTAAGGGAATCATGACCGAAGAATACTGCCCCCGGAAATTGAAGCCTACACGACTCGTACTCATGAGTTAGCCACTTTATGCCCAGGGATGGTGAATGAAATGCACAAGAGGGTGGAGCATTATATACGGGGATTGGTGCCCGAAATTCAAAGTATGGTAACTGCTTCTAACCCCACTACCATACAACAAGCAATCCGAACAGCCCACAGGCTGACTGACCAGGCAGTTGAGCAAGGACGGTTACCCAAACGAGGTGCGGTGGCAAGCGTGCCCGACCAGAAACGCAAGTGGGATGGTTCAAGCAACAAGGGATCGTCATCCAGTAGCCAATCTCAACCTCAACAACAGCAGTAAAGTCAGCAACAGCAACGGAAGTTCGATAACAACCGAAGCTTCAACCAGGCGACTCACTCAAATCAAGGACCCGGTGGGTATGGTGGAAGACTGCCGAAGTGCAACCGGTGTAACTACCACCATGTGGGTCGGTGTGATAACTTCAAGTGTCAACGTTGTGGGAAGATTGGTCACGCAGCCAAAGACTGTCGGGGTGAACTGATGAAGAAGTCTCAACAATCACAAGAAACTCCGAAAGGTTGTTTTGAGTGCGGAAAAGAAGGCCATTACAAACGCAACTGTCCCCAGCTTAAGAGGAATGGTAATGGTAACAACAACAATGGGAACAACAGCAACAATAACAATGGCAACAACAATAACAACAACAATGGTAATGGCAACAACAATGGTGGAAACAATAATGGAGCCAAAGGAAGAGCCTTCGTCATTGGCTCAGGTGAGGCTCTAAACGACCCTACAACAGTAACTGGTAAATTTTCGGTTAATGGTGTTTTGCTACCGTATTATTCGATACCGGTGCCGATAGAAGTTTCGTGTCCACTAGGTTCTGTAGTCTTTTAAGTGATATTCCCTCAGCCTTAGACTCTAAATACACCGTGGAGTTAGCTAACGGCACACAGATTCACGTAACGCATATTCTTAGAGACTGCAAGATAGAGCTTGCTGGTCATACATTCACCATAGATCTCATGCCTGTTACGTTAGGAAGCTTTGATGTGGTAGTAGGCATGGATTGGCTTTCCGATAAACAAGCGGAAGTCATATGCCACGAGAAGATCATACGGATTCCCATTGGTGAAGAAGTCCTTACGGTCAGAGGTGATAGGAGTGGTGCGGTGATAGGCATCATCTCGTTTATGAAAGCACAGAAGTTGTTACGAAAGGGTCGACTAGCCATATTGGCACTCGTCACAGATAAACAGATCGAGGAAAAGAAGATAGAGGATATCCCCGTAGTTCGTGAGTTTCCTGAGGTGTTTCCGGAAGACCTGCCTGGATTACCGCCTCATCGTCAAGTTGAATTCCAGATTGAGTTGACTCCAGGAGCCGCTCCAATTGCGAGAGCACCGTACCGGTTAGCTCCGAACGAACTGCAGGAATTATCTGCCCAACTACAAGAGTTGTTGGATAAAGGGTTCATCCGACCGAGTTCGTCGCCTGGGGAGCGCCAGTTCTATTTGTGAAGAAGAAGGATGGTACATTTCGAATGTGCATTGACTATAGGGAACTGAACAAGGTTACTATCAAGAATAGATATCCCTTACCTCGTATCGATGATTTGTTTGATCAACTGCAAGGATCAAGCTATTACTCTAAGATTGATCTGAGGTCTGGGTATCATCAGCTGAGAGTTCGAGAAGAGGACATCTCGAAGACTGCTTTCCGTACACGATATGGTCACTATGAATTTTTGGTCATGCCATTTGGGTTGACGAATGCACCAGCAGTATTCATGGACCTCATGAATCGCGTGTGCAAACCCTATCTTGATCAGTTTGTTATCGTCTTTATTGATGACATACTGATATACTCAAGGACAGAGGAAGAACATGGAGAGCACTTACGTTTGATCTTGGAATTACTTAGAGAGGAACAACTGTACGCAAAGTTTTCTAAGTGTGATTTCTGGATACATGAGGTACAATTCTTGGGTCATATTGTCAACGAGAAGGGAATACATGTTGATCCTGCTAAGATTGAAGCGATAAAGAATTGGTCTGTTCCTGGGCGTAATTCTAAGACTGAGGAAGAACATGGAGATACAAATAGAACTGGCGCTCCCCAGGGCGACGAACTCGGTCGGATGAACCCTTTATCCAACAACTCTTGTAGTTGGGCAGATAATTCTTGCAGTTCGTTCGGAGCTAACCGGTACGGTGCTCTCGCAATTGGAGCGGCTCCTGGAGTCAACTCAATCTGGAATTCAACTTGACGATGAGGCGGTAATCCAGGAAGGTCTTCCGGAAACACCTCAGGAAACTCACGAACTACGGGGATATCCTCTATCTTCTTTTCCTCGATCTGTTTATCTGTGACGAGTGCCAATATGGCTAGTCGACCCTTTCGTAACAACTTCTGTGCTTTCATAAACGAGATGATGCCTATCACCGCACCACTCCTATCACCTCTGACTGTAAGGACTTCTTCACCAATGGGAATCCGTATGATCTTCTCGTGGCATATGACTTCCGCTTGTTTATCGGAAAGCCAATCCATGCCTACTACCATATCAAAGCTTCCTAACGTAACAGGCATGAGATCTATGGTGAATGTATGACCAGCAAGCTCTATCTTGCAGTCTCTAAGAATATGCGTTACGTGAATCTGTGTGCCGTTAGCTAACTCCACGGTGTATTTAGAGTCTAAGGCTGAGGGAATATCACTTAAAAGACTACAGAACCTAGTGGACACGAAACTTCTATCGGCTCCGGTATCGAATAATACGGTAGCAAAACAACCATTAACCGAAAATTTACCAGTTACTGTTGTAGGGTCGTTTAGAGCCTCACCTGAGCCAATGACGAAGGCTCTTCCTTTGGCTCCATTATTGTTTCCACCATTGTTGTTGCCATTACCATGTTGTTGTTATTGTTGTTGCCATTGTTATTGTTGCTGTTGTTCCCATTGTTGTTGTTACCATTACCATTCCTCTTAAGCTGGGGACAGTTGCGTTTGTAATGGCCTTCTTTTCCGCACTCAAAACAACCTTTCGGAGTTTCTTGTGATTGTTGAGACTTCTTCATCAGTTCACCCCGACAGTCTTTGGCTGCGTGACCAATCTTCCCACAACGTTGACACTTGAAGTTATCACACCGACCCACATGGTGGTAGTTACACCGGTTGCACTTCGGCAGTCTTCCACCATACCCACCGGGTCCTGATTTGAGTGAGTCGCATGGTTGAAGCTTCGGTTGTTATCGAACTTCCGTGCTGTTGCTGACTTTGCTGCTGTTGTTGAGGTTGAGATTGGCTACTGGATGACGATCCCTTGTTGCTTGAACCATCCCACTTGCGTTTCTGGTCGGGCACGCTTGCCACCGCACCTCGTTTGGGTAACCGTCCTTGCTCAACTGCCTGGTCAGTCAGCCTGTGAGCCAATCGAATAACCTGCTGGATAGTGGTGAGGTTCACAACAGTCACCATGCTTTGTATCTCCGGAACCAAGCCACGCTGATAAAGCTCAATTCATTTGATCGGCGGATTGATCATGCCTGGGCAAAGCGTTGCCAAATCGTGAGACCTCATGGTGTAAACCTCGATCTCAGATTCCTTCCATCTTTAATTGCCAGAAAGCCTCCAACTTCTGGACTTCATCCAGTTCTTCTCCGGATCTTCTTCTGGTTCTTCTCATTAGGGTCTTCCCCAAAGGTGCAGGGGCTTCAACAACCTGAAGTGCTGCTAGTTGTGCCTCTAGATCAGCAAACTATCATCGATCACTATGTTATGGTGATCTTGTGCGTCCATGCGCCCACTAAGTGCTACCACGTTGCCTGCCAGCGTATGATGTCCACCAATGGCCATCGAAAGTCGCTCTGAAGGTATCTACCTGGTAAAGCGCTGAAGCATCTGGATCGTAATGCAGAGTTCTCATCAGTGAGTCCTTTAATCCGATGTCGCTCTTGTGTCCAGTGTGGCTACTAGGGTGCAAATGCTTGCTCCAGAGGATGCTCAAAGTAGAAGTGTAGGCAAAGTAGAGGCGGTTGATGACCTAGTCATAGGTAGTGTAGGGGTAAGGTGGTAGCGTTTCTCTATAAGCCATACGGTTTATGTAAGTGGGGTAGAAAATCCCAGTTACCCGGAGGACGAGTCAGGAGGTATGAAAGGCTGATCCCAGTCTATTCTCGCTAGAGGTAGGATGTCGTGGCCAGTTAAACCCCTATCCGGTAAGGGAGAAGTAGGAGGTGACTCAGATCGTGCAGTCTCTTGCCTAAATTTCTGGACGACGATGCATGATGCGAAGTACGTGTTTGAGTATTATTATGCCAATGAGTATACAGTAAGGAGAGTAAAGATGGAGTAACTAAAACTGTGCGGTATAGTCAGTGTGTGTATGCAACCTAGTTTCCCTATAACCAATGGCTTGATACCAATCTGTCACACCCTCAAAATCCGCGAGCGGGGTTTTACCGCGAGGCGCGTGACATACCAGGATCTCAGTCATTAGTTACCAAGAACGACTCTATATGATTAATAAACAAAACCAGAGTTAACGTTTAAAATACTGCGGAAGCGTTTTTAAAACAGAAAACCCAAAACAAGTAGTATGTAAAGAGAATGCGCAAAACATACGCGCCCCAAACACAAATGTTTAATAGAAAAATAATCCCAAATTTGTAAACAAACAAATGTAGACAACTCAACGATGCTGGTGTGCGTGCTCCTAGGCAACTGGCAACCTTAACCTGAGAATAGCATACTAAACAAGTCACACATGGTTGGTGAGTTCAAGAGTTTGCGTTAAAATATAAACCAATCAACAGTTTCCAGAGCATAAGTAGTGTATTGCAATAGATAGCTAGTCTATTAACATAAAAATATTAATCATAGTGATTTCGCGATCGAAGCTGACTGTGTTACGTTTGTTGCCTCCCGTCACGACTTACCAGGTCGTGACGAATATGTGTTAGGACAAAATTGCACCCGTTTGACCTCGAGTCGCACAGGTGGGGCTCGTCAGACCCAGTAGTACTACCCAAAGATTTCCCCGCTATTCAATATTAACAATCCGAAAGTGTGAGGACTTTCCATGGTAAACAACACTATATCAATATTATACACACTCATAATAAAAGCGTTTGTGATCAACAGTATGCTATCTCCCCCAAAAGAGATTATGTAAAATGAGTGGGGCAAGAACTCACCTGATACGCGCAAGAATTAACTTAGAGCTTAACTGAAAGAAAGAGGGAAAGACAACCTTCAAAGGTCACCTAGAATACAAGAGTACATAAGCACGTGTACACAATCAACATGAAACCCTAAGTGCTCTACAAACCAAGGAACTCAAGGTTTAAGAAAGACAAGACACATTTGACCCAGTTGACCGTTTGACCCGTTGGTGACATTATAGGTGATAACTCGTTAATACTAACACAACAGCATATCATACATGTCACATACAACTTGATTACATATAGCACTCATTAACAGTACCATAATCATCATACAACTAGATATCTACACATCATGCGAAACTCATATTACATGCTCATAACATCCAAGTCATTCTAATCAATCACAATCCACAAAGTCCTAGCCTATAAACTCATACCATGATCCACAACAGGCCAAAACAAGTAACAACCCAAATCAACATCATACACATAAACAACACATTTAGTCACCTTAGAAACCATCCATGAACACACTAGCATGATCCTAATATCCCAAACATGCTCAAATCATCCAATTCAAGGATTTGCACAATTAAAGTTTCCCTTTTGGGAAAGTTCATCCCAAATTCATCAAACTCACACTACATTCATGAATTCATCAATTATATACCAATTCAAGTCCATGACAACATCTAAACATGATCAAAACACCTAATCATCATGATTCATCAACATTCAACACCAAAAGTTACTATTTTTAGCAATGTATGAACTATATGACATCTTCTTGATTTTAAATGTTCATATCATCAACTTAGCATCTAATCATCATCACAAACACATCCATAACATTCATACATCATCCAATCATCAATTCATGCAAAATAAAGTTACTATTATTAGTAACCTATGAACAACGTATCAAAATCATAGCTTTCTTGCAAAATCGACGTTAACTAATATATACAATCCAACTAACATATAACACATCAACAACAACCAAATTCAACATCCAATTTGATCCAAAATCGCCTCAAACTCACGGCCAAGATGATCATGAACAAACAACCAAAATCCAAACTTCTTGCATAATCAACGTTAACTAGCATCACTACAACTAACTAACATCATACATCACCAAACAACCAAGAATTAACATCAATTGCAGATTTTCGAACTAGGGTTCGGCCACATGAAAAAACCATCAAACATGTAAAATCTACCTTTAAACGTGTAATGGCTGCAATTGATGATTCTAACTTGTTGTATGCCTTGTAATCGATCAAATTCGAAGGTGATTGCTTGTTCTGGGCTGAATTCGAAGAGGAGAGGGAGAGGGAGTCAAGTCGCGGCCGATAGGGGGATTAGGGTTAGAGTTTTGATTTTATTTTATTAAATAATCCATAATTACCCTTTTAACCCTTATAATTTGTATTTTAAAAAATTAGCTTTTTGAATAGTTTTTAAATAGTTTTTAACTACTAACACAATTATTATTAATCACAAATAACAATCATGCATAATTCCCATTTATCACAAAAACACCCGAAATAAATATGCACGTTTTCACGTTACGCGATAAAATTACAGTTAACATTTAAATCACATAAGCATAACTTAATAATCACCTTGTTAACTTAATTATCATAAATTTAACATTACTGATTATTGTTAAGTCACCAACGTTCAACGACAACTAGTGTGTGTGCCGACACGTGTATGCAAGACTTAACGGAACAAACGGAGTTTGGTAACGGAAAATTACCGGATGTCACATTATCCCAATGTTGAAAGAATTTTCGTCCCGAAAATTGCGTTACATGGTGAGTGTTCCATCACTGGTCTACTACATTGGCACAAGGAAATCGACATCGTGTGAGTTTTGGATGAGTTGTCACATCATCCCCATGTTGAAAGAAATTTCGTCCCGAAATTTAATTAGTACCTTCGCCGGCTGGCATCGTCCTTTCGAATAGCTGAGGATACTTAAGCTTCATTTGGATCTTCACGTTCCCACGTGAATTCTGGTCCACGTCTCGAGTTCCAACGAACTTTGACGATGAGTATCTTGCTTTGCTTAAGCGTTTTCACCTCACGATCCATCACTTCGACAGGTTCCTCAATGAAACGTAATTGTTCATCTACTTGAACTTCTTCCAGTGGTACGACCATCGTTTCATCCGTTAAACATTTCTTTAGATTTGAAACATGGAATACATCATGGATTCCACTCAATGAATCAGGTAAGGCTAGTCGATAAGCCACTGGACCAATTCTTTCCACTATCTCAAATGGTCCAACGTATCTCGGATTTAGCTTTCCTCGCTTACCAAACCGAACTATGCCTTTCCACGGTGAGACTTTCAATAAGACTTTGTCACCTGTCTGAAATTCCAAAGGTTTTCGTCGTTTGTCAGCATAGCTTTTCTGTCTGTCTCGCGCTGCGCCATGCGGTTTCTTATCTGAACAATCTTCTCAGTTGTTTCGTGTACTAACTCAGGACCCGTTAATTGACTATCACCAATTTCAGCCCAGCAAACTGGTGATCTACACTTTCTCCCATATAAGGCTTCAAAAGGTGCTGCCTTTATGCTAGTGTGATAACTGTTGTTGTAAGAAAATTCCACCAATGGTAGGTGAACTTCCCAGTTATTCCCGAAGTCAATCACACAAGCACGTAACATGTCCTCCAAAGTCTGTATAGTACGCTCGCTTTGACCATCAGTCTGTGATGTTAAGCAGTACTCATATCCAATCGCGTACCTAAGCTTTCTGCAACGACTGCCAGAAGTGTGATGTGAAACGAGAATCGCGATCAGAAATGATTGAGATTGGTACTCCATGCCTCGAAACGATCTCCTTCAGATAAAGTCGGGTTAATTCTCCATCTTATCTGTTTCCTTTATCGCTAGGAAATGAGCAGATTTTGTCAATCGTCCACGATAACCCATATTGTATCACAACCCGTAGAAGTGCGAGGTAACTTAGTAATAAAATCCATTGATATTTGATCCCACTTCCACATAGGGATCTCGGGTTGTTGTAGTAGACCAGATGGTTTCTGATACTCCACTTTAACCTTCGAGCAGGTCAGACACTTACTCACATAAGTAGCTACATCTGCTTTCATGTTAGGCCACCAATAGTGCGCCTTCAAATCATGGTACATCTTGTCAGATCCAGGATGTATAGAATACTTGGACTTGTGAGCCTCACTCATCACCAAGTCTCTCAGGTCTCCGTGTAGAGGTACCCATAGTCTATCCATGAAGTAACGAATCCCATCCGCTTTTACTTCCAATTGTTTTCCATACCCCTTAACGATTCAGACCCAATGTTTTTCTGCTTTCAAAGCTTCTGTTTGAGCCTCTCGGATTTGTTCAGGTAATTGCGTACTAATCGTTAGTTGCAGAGCTCGCACACGTCGAGGTTTAGCAGTCTCTTTTCTACTCAACGCATCAGCAACTACATTTGCTTTCCCCGGTGATACTTAATAGCACAATCATAGTCGTTTAACAATTCCACCCAGCGTCTTTGCCTCATGTTCAACTCCTTTTGCTCAAAGATGTGCTGAAGACTCTTGTGATCGGTGTAGATGGTGCATTTGGTACCGTACAAGTAATGTCTCCAGATTTTTAAGGCAAAAACTACCGCACCCAGTTCCAAGTCATGGGGTATAGTTTCTTCTCATGAATCTTCAATTGTCTAGAGGCGTAAGCTATCACTTTATCCCGCTGCATCAAGACACATCCAAGTCCTTGAATAGACGCATCGCAGTAGACTACGAAGTCATCACTACCATCCGGTAACGCTAATATTGGTGCGCTACACAATTTATTTTCAGCAACTGAAAAGCAGATTCCTGACTCTCACCCCATTTGTACGTCGTTCCCTTGTGAGTCAAAGCTGTGAGAGGTTGTACAATCTTAGAGAATCCTTCAATGAATCGTCGATAATATCCGCTAATCCAAGGAATTGTCGTATCTCACTTGGTGTCTTAGGAACAGACCAATTCTTTATTGCTTCAATCTTAGCAGGATCAACATGTATTCCCTTCTCGTTGACAATATGACCCAAGAATTGTACCTCACGTATCCAGAAATCACACTTAGAAAACTTTGCGTACAGTTGTTCCTTTCTAAGTAATTCTAAGATTAAACTAAGTGCTCTCCATGTTCTTCCTCAGTCCTTGAATATATCAGTATGTCATCAATAAAGACGATAACAACTGATCAAGATAGGGTTTGCACACGCGATTCATGAGGTCCATGAATACTGCTGGTGCATTCGTCAACCCAAATGGCATGACCAAAAATTCATAGTGACCATATCGTGTACGGAAAGCAGTCTTCGAGATGTCCTCTTCTCGAACTCTCAGCTGATGATACCAGACCTCAGATCAATCTTAGAGTAATAGCTTGATCCTTGCAGTTGATCAAACAAATCATCGATACGAGGTAAGGGATATCTATTCTTGATAGTAACCTTGTTCAGTTCCCTATAGTCAATGCACATTCGAAATGTACCATTCTTCTTCACAAATAGAACTGGCGCTCCCCAGGGCGACGAACTCGGTCGGATGAACCCTTATCCAACAACTCTTGTAGTTGGGCAGATAATTCTTGCAGTTCGTTCGGAGCTAACCGGTACGGTGCTCTCGCAATTGGAGCGGCTCCTGGAGTCAACTCAATCTGGAATTCAACTTGACGATGAGGCGGTAATCCAGGAAGGTCTTCCGGAAACACCTCAGGAAACTCACGAACTACGGGGATATCCTCTATCTTCTTTTCCTCGATCTGTTTATCTGTGACGAGTGCCAATATGGCTAGTCGACCCTTTCGTAACAACTTCTGTGCTTTCATAAACGAGATGATGCCTATCACCGCACCACTCCTATCACCTCTGACCGTAAGGACTTCTTCACCAATGGGAATCCGTATGATCTTCTCGTGGCATATGACTTCCGCTTGTTTATCGGAAAGCCAATCCATGCCTACTACCACATCAAAGCTTCCTAACGTAACAGGCATGAGATCTATGGTGAATGTATGACCAGCAAGCTCTATCTTGCAGTCTCTAAGAATATGCGTTACGTGAATCTGTGTGCCGTTAGCTAACTCCACGGTGTATTTAGAGTCTAAGGCTGAGGGAATATCACTTAAAAGACTACAGAACCTAGTGACACGAAACTTCTATCGGCACCGGTATCGAATAATACGGTAGCAAAACAACCATTAACCGAAATTTACCAGTTACTGTTGTAGGGTCGTTTAGAGCCTCACCTGAGCCAATGACGAAGGCTCTTCCTTTGGCTCCATTATTGTTTCCACCATTGTTGTTGCCATTACCATTGTTGTTGTTATTGTTGTTGCCATTGTTATTGTTGCTGTTGTTCCCATTGTTGTTGTTACCATTACCATTCCTCTTAAGCTGGGGACAGTTGCGTTTGTAATGGCCTTCTTTTCCGCACTCAAAACAACCTTTCGGAGTTTCTTGTGATTGTTGAGACTTCTTCATCAGTTCACACCCGACAGTCTTTGGCTGCGTGACCAATCTTCCCACAACGTTGACACTTGAAGTTATCACACCGACCCACATGGTGGTAGTTACACCGGTTGCACTTCGGCAGTCTTCCACCATACCCACCGGGTCCTTGATTTGAGTGAGTCGCCTGGTTGAAGCTTCGGTTGTTATCGAACTTCCGTTGCTGTTGCTGACTTTGCTGCTGTTGTTGAGGTTGAGATTGGCTACTGGATGACGATCCTTGTTGCTTGAACCATCCCACTTGCGTTTCTGGTCGGGCACGCTTGCCACCGCACCTCGTTTGGGTAACCGTCCTTGCTCAACTGCCTGGTCAGTCAGCCTGTGAGCCAATCGAATAACCTGCTGGATAGTGGTGAGGTTCACAACAGTCACCATGCTTTGTATCTCCGGAACCAAGCCACGCTGATAAAGCTCAATTCATTTGATCGGCGGATTGATCATGCCTGGGCAAAGCGTTGCCAAATCGTGAGACCTCATGGTGTAAACCTCGATCTCAGATTCCTTCCATCTTTAATTGCCAGAAAGCCTCCAACTTCTGGACTTCATCCAGTTCTTCCTCCGGATCTTCTTCTGGTTCTTCCTCATTAGGGTCTTCCCCAAAGGTGCAGGGGCTTCAACAACCTGAAGTGCTGCTAGTTGTGCCTCTAGATCAGCAAACCTATCATCGATCACTATGTTATGGTGATCTTGTGCGTCCATGCGCCCACTAAGTGCTACCACGTTGCCTGCCAGCGTATGATGTCCACCAATGGCCATCGAAAGTCGCTCCTGAAGTGTATCTACCTGGAACGCAGCTGACGCATCTCTGATCGTAATGCAGAGTTCTCATCAGTGAGTCCTTTAATCCGATGTCGCTCTGTGTCCAGTGTGGCTACTAGGGCTGCAAATGCCTGCTCCAGAGGAATGCTCAAAGTAGGAAGTGTAGGCAAAGTAGAGGCGGTTGATGACCTAGTCCTAGGTCGTGTAGGTGCTACAGGTGGTACGCGTTCTCTATAAGCCATACGGTTATGTAAGTGGGGTAGAAATCCCAGTTACCCGGAGGATCGAGCTCAGGAGGTATGAAAGGCTGATCCCAGTCTATCTCGCTAGGAGGATAAGGATGTCGTGGCCAGTTAAATCCCCTATCCGGTACGGGAGAAGTAGGAGGTGACTCAGATCGTGCAGGTCTCTTGCCTAAATTCTGGACGACGATGCCATGCTGCGAAGTACGTGTTGCGTATGCCAATGAGTATACAGTAAGGAGAGTAAACGATGAGTAACTAACAACTGTGCGGTTATAGTCTAGTGTGTGTATGCAACCTAGTTCCCTATAACCAATGGCTCTGATACCAATCTGTCACACCCTCAAAATCCGCGAGCGGGGTTTTACCGCGAGGCGCGTGACATACCAGGATCTCAGTCATTAGTTACCAAGAACGACTCTATATGATTAATAAACAAAACCAGAGTTAACGTTTAAAATACTGCGGAAGCGTTTTTAAAACAGAAAACCCAAAACAGTAGTATGTAAAGAGAATGCGCAAAACATACGCGCCCCAAACACAAATGTTTAATATAAAAATAATCCCAAATTTGTAAACAAACAAATGTAGACAACTCAACGATGCTGGTGTGCGTGCTCCTAGGCAACTGGCAACCTTAACCTGAGAATAACATACTAATCAAGTCAACACATGGTTGGTGAGTTCAAGAGTTTGCGTTAAAATATAAACCAATCAACAGTTTCCAGAGCATAAGTAGTGTATTGCAATAGATAGCTAGTCTATTAGCATAAAAATATTAATCATAGTGATTTCGCGATCGAAGCTGACTGTGTTACGTTTGTTGCCTCCCGTCACGACTTACCAGGTCGTGACGAATATGTGTTAGGACAAAATTGCACCCGTATGACCTCGAGTCACACAGGTGGGGCTCGTCAGACCCAGTAGTACTACCCAAGATTTCCCCGCTATTCAATATTAACAATCCGAAAGTGTGAGGACTTTCCATGGTAAACAACACTATATCAATATTATACACACTCATAATAAAAGCGTTTGTGATCAACAGTATGCTATCTCCCCCAAAAGAGATTATGTAAAATGAGTGGGGCAAGAACTCACCTGATACGCGCAAGAATTAACTTAGAGCTTAACTTGAAAGAAAGAGGGAAAGACAACCTTCAAAGGTCACCTAGAATACAAGAGTACATAAGCACGTGTACACAAAATCAACATGAAACCCTAAGTGCTCTACAAACCAAGGAACTCAAGGTTTAAGAAAGACAAGACACATTTGACCCAGTTGACCCGTTTGACCCGTTGGTGACATTATAGGTGATAACTCGTTAATACTAACACAACAGCATATCATACATGTTCACATACAACTTGATTACATATAGCACTTCATTTACCACATGTACCAACTAGATCATCATACAACTAGATATCATACAAGTCATGCGAAACTCAACTATTATCATGCTCATAACATCCAAAATGTTCATTCTTAATCAATCATCAATCCACAAAAGTCCTAGCTTACCTATATAACTCATACCATGATTTTCCACTAACAGGCCAAAACAAGTAACAACCCAAATCAACATTCATACAACATAAACAACACATTTAGTCACCCTAGAAACCATCCATGAACACACTAGCATGATCCTAATATCCCAAACATGCTCAAATCATCCAATTCAAGGATTTGCACAATTAAAGTTTCCCTTTTGGGAAAGTTCATCCCAAATTCATCAAACTCACACTACATTCATGAATTCATCAATTATATACCAACTCAAGTCCATGACAACATCTAAACATGATCAACACACCTAATCATCATGATTCATCAACATTCAACACCAAAAGTTACTATTTTTAGCAATGTATGAACTATAGACATCTTCTTGATTTTAAATTGTTCATATCATCAACTTAGCATCTAATCATCATCACAAACACATCCATAACATTCATACATCATCCAATCATCAATTCATGCAAAATAAAGTTACTATTATTAGTAACCTATGAACAACGTATCAAAATCAAAGCTTTCTTGCAAAATCGACGTTAACTATATATATACAATCCAACTAACATAATAACAACATCAAACAACCATCATTCAACATCCAATTTGATCCAAAATCGCCTCAAACTCACGGCCAAGATGATCATATGAACAAACAACCAAAATCCAAACTTTCTTGCATAATCAACGTTAACTAGCATCACTACAACTTAACTAACATCATAACATCACCAAACAACCAAGAATTAACATCCAATTGCAGATTTTCGAACTAGGGTTCGGCCACCATGAAAAACCATCAAAAACATGTAAAAATCTAACCTTTAAACGTGTAATGGCTTGCAATTGATGATTCTAACTTGTTGTATGCCTTGTAATCGATCAAATTCGAAGGTGATTGCTTGTTCTTGGGCTGAATTCGAAGAGGAGAGGGAGAGGGAGTGCAAGTCGCGGCCGATTAGGGTGATTAGGGTTAGAGTTTTGATTTTTATTTTATTAAATAATCCATAATTACCCTTTTAACCCTTATAATTTGTATTTTATAAAAATTAAGCTTTTGAATAGTTTTTAAATAGTTTTAACTACTAACACAATATTATTAATCACAAATAACAATCATGCATAATTCCCATTTATCACAAAACACCCGAAATAAATATGCACGTTTTCACGTTACGCGATAAAATTACAGTTAACATTTAAATCACATAAGCATAACTTAATAATCACTTGTTAACTTAATTATCATAAATTTAACATTACTGATTATTGTTAAGTCACCAACGTTCAACGACAACTAGTGTGTGTGCACGACACGTGTATGCAAGACTTAACGGAACAAACGGAGTTTGGTAACGGAAAATTACCGGATGTCACATTATCCCAATGTTGAAAGAATTTTCGTCCCGAAAATTGCGTTACATGGTGAGTGTTCCATCACTGGTCTACTACATTGGCACAAGGAAATCGACATCGTGTGAGTTTTGGATGAGTTGTCACATCATCCCCATGTTGAAAGAAATTTCGTCCCGAAATTTAATTAGTACCTTCGCCGGCTGGCATCGTCCTTTCGAATAGCTGAGGATACTTAAGCTTCATTTGATCTTCACGTTCCCACGTGAATTCTGGTCCACGTCTCGAGTTCCAACGAACTTTGACGATGAGTATCTTGCTTTGCTTAAGCGTTTTCACCTCACGATCCATCACTTCGACAGGTTCCTCAATGAAACGTAATTGTTCATCTACTTGAACTTCTTCCAGTGGTACGACCATCGTTTCATCCGTTAAACATTTCTTTAGATTTGAAACATGGAATACATCATGGATTCCACTCAATGAATCAGGTAAGGCTAGTCGATAAGCCACTGGACCAATTCTTTCCACTATCTCAAATGGTCCAACGTATCTCGGATTTAGCTTTCCTCGCTTACCAAACCGAACTACGCCTTTCCACGGTGAGACTTTCAATAAACTTTGTCACCTGTCTGAAATTCCAAAGGTTTTCGTCGTTTGTCAGCATAGCTTTTCTGTCTGTCTCGCGCTGCAGCCATGCGGTTTCTTCTCTGAACAATCTTCTCAGTTGTTTCGTGTACTAACTCAGGACCTGTTAATTGACTATCACCAATTTCAGCCCAGCAAACTGGTGATCTACACTTTCTCCCATATAAGGCTTCAAAAGGTGCTGCCTTTATGCTAGTGTGATAACTGTTGTTGTAAGAAAATTCCACCAATGGTAGGTGAACTTCCCAGTAATTCCCGAAGTCAATCACACAAGCACGTAACATGTCCTCCAAAGTCTGTATAGTACGCTCGCTTTGACCATCAGTCTGTGGATGATAAGCGGTACTCATATCCAATCGCGTACCTAAAGCTTTCTGCAACGACTGCCAGAAGTGTGATGTGAAACGAGAATCGCGATCAGAAATGATTGAGATTGGTACTCCATGCCTCGAAACGATCTCCTTCAGATAAAGTCGGGTTAATTTCTCCATCTTATCTGTTTCCTTTATCGCTAGAAATGAGCAGATTTTGTCAATCGGTCCACGATAACCCATATTGTATCACAACCCATAGAAGTGCGAGGTAACTTAGTAATAAAATCCATTGATATTTGATCCCACTTCCACATAGGGATCTCGGGTTGTTGTAGTAGACCAGATGGTTTCTGATACTCCACTTTAACCTTCGAGCAGGTCAGACACTTACTCACATAAGTAGCTACATCTGCTTTCATGTTAGGCCACCAATAGTGCGCCTTCAAATCATGGTACATCTTGTCAGATCCAGGATGTATAGAATACTTGGACTTGTGAGCCTCACTCATCACCAAGTCTCTCAGGTCTCCGTGTAGAGGTACCCATAGTCTATCCATGAAGTAACGAATCCCATCCGCTTTTACTTCCAATTGTTTTTCCATACCCCTTAACGATTCAGACCCAATGTTTTCTGCTTTCAAAGCTTCTGTTTGAGCCTCTCGGATTTGTTCAGGTAATTGCGTACTAATCGTTAGTTGCAGAGCTCGCACACGTCGAGGTTTAGCAGTCTCTTTTCTACTCAACGCATCAGCAACTACATTTGCTTTCCCCGGGTGGTACTTAATAGCACAATCATAGTCGTTTAACAATTCCACCCAGCGTCTTTGCCTCATGTTCAACTCCTTTTGCTCAAAGATGTGCTGAAGACTCTTGTGATCGGTGTAGATGGTGCATTTGGTACCGTACAAGTAATGTCTCCAGATTTTAAGGCAAAAACTACCGCACCCAGTTCCAAGTCATGGGTGGTATAGTTCTTCTCATGAATCTTCAATTGTCTAGAGGCGTAAGCTATCACTTTATCCCGCTGCATCAAGACACATCCAAGTCCTTGAATAGACGCATCGCAGTAGACTACGAAGTCATCACTACCATCCGGTAACGCTAATATTGGTGCGCTACACAATTTATGTTTCAGCAACTGAAAAGCAGATTCCTGACTCTCACCCCATTTGTACGTCGTTCCCTTGTGAGTCAAAGCTGTGAGAGGTTGTGCAATCTTAGAGAATCCTTCAATGAATCGTCGATAATATCCCGCTAATCCAAGGAATTGTCGTATCTCACTTGGTGTCTTAGGAACAGACCAATTCTTTATGCTTCAATCTTAGCAGGATCAACATGTATTCCCTTCTCGTTGACAATATGACCCAAGAATTGTACCTCACGTATCCAGAAATCACACTTAGAAAACTTTGCGTACAGTTGTTCCTTTCTAAGTAATTCTAAGATTAAACTTAAGTGCTCTCCATGTTCTTCCTCAGTCCTTGAGTATATCAGTATGTCATCAATAAAGACGATAACAAACTGATCAAGATAGGGTTTGCACACGCGATTCATGAGGTCCATGAATACTGCTGGTGCATTCGTCAACCCAAATGGCATGACCAAAAATTCATAGTGACCATATCGTGTACGGAAAGCAGTCTTCGAGATGTCCTCTTCTCGAACTCTCAGCTGATGATACCCAGACCTCAGATCAATCTTAGAGTAATAGCTTGATCCTTGCAGTTGATCAAACAAATCATCGATACGAGGTAAGGGATATCTATTCTTGATAGTAACCTTGTTCAGTTCCCTATAGTCAATGCACATTCGAAATGTACCATCCTTCTTCTTCACAAATAGAACTGGCGCTCCCCAGGGCGACGAACTCGGTCGGATGAACCCTTTATCCAACAACTCTTGTAGTTGGGCAGATAATTCTTGCAGTTCGTTCGGAGCTAACCGGTACGGTGCTCTCGCAATTGGAGCGGCTCCTGGAGTCAACTCAATCTGGAATTCAACTTGACGATGAGGCGGTAATCCAGGAAGGTCTTCCGGAAACACCTCAGGAAACTCACGAACTACGGGGATATCCTCTATCTTCTTTTCCTCGATCTGTTTATCTGTGACGAGTGCCAATATGGCTAGTCGACCCTTTCGTAACAACTTCTGTGCTTTCATAAACGAGATGATGCCTATCACCGCACCACTCCTATCACCTCTGACCGTAAGGACTTCTTCACCAATGGGAATCCGTATGATCTTCTCGTGGCATATGACTTCCGCTTGTTTATCGGAAAGCCAATCCATGCCTACTACCACATCAAAGCTTCCTAACGTAACAGGCATGAGATCTATGGTGAATGTATGACCAGCAAGCTCTATCTTGCAGTCTCTAAGAATATGCGTTACGTGAATCTGTGTGCCGTTAGCTAACTCCACGGTGTATTTAGAGTCTAAGGCTGAGGGAATATCACTTAAAAGACTACAGAACCTAGTGGACACGAAACTTCTATCGGCACCGGTATCGAATAATACGGTAGCAAAACAACCATTAACCGAAAATTTACCAGTTACTGTTGTAGGGTCGTTTAGAGCCTCACCTGAGCCAATGACGAAGGCTCTTCCTTTGGCTCCATTATTGTTTCCACCATTGTTGTTGCCATTACCATTGTTGTTGTTATTGTTGTTGCCATTGTTATTGTTGCTGTTGTTCCCATTGTTGTTGTTACCATTACCATTCCTCTTAAGCTGGGGACAGTTGCGTTTGTAATGGCCTTCTTTTCCGCACTCAAAACAACCTTTCGGAGTTTCTTGTGATTGTTGAGACTTCTTCATCAGTTCACCCCGACAGTCTTTGGCTGCGTGACCAATCTTCCCACAACGTTGACACTTGAAGTTATCACACCGACCCACATGGTGGTAGTTACACCGGTTGCACTTCGGCAGTCTTCCACCATACCCACCGGGTCCTTGATTTGAGTGAGTCGCCTGGTTGAAGCTTCGGTTGTTATCGAACTTCCGTTGCTGTTGCTGACTTTGCTGCTGTTGTTGAGGTTGAGATTGGCTACTGGATGACAATCCCTTGTTGCTTGAACCATCCCACTTGCGTTTCTGGTCGGGCACGCTTGCCACCGCACCTCGTTTGGGTAACCGTCCTTGCTCAACTGCCTGGTCAGTCAGCCTGTGAGCCAATCGAATAACCTGCTGGATAGTGGTGAGGTTCACAACAGTCACCATGCTTTGTATCTCCGGAACCAAGCCACGCTGATAAAGCTCAATTCATTTGATCGGCGGATTGATCATGCCTGGGCAAAGCGTTGCCAAATCGTGAGACCTCATGGTGTAAACCTCGATCTCAGATTCCTTCCATCTTTAATTGCCAGAAAGCCTCCAACTTCTGGACTTCATCCAGTTCTTCCTCCGGATCTTCTTCTGGTTCTTCCTCATTAGGGTCTTCCCCAAAGGTGCAGGGGCTTCAACAACCTGAAGTGCTGCTAGTTGTGCCTCTAGATCAGCAAACCTATCATCGATCACTATGTTATGGTGATCTTGTGCGTCCATGCGCCCACTAAGTGCTACCACGTTGCCTGCCAGCGTATGATGTCCACCAATGGCCATCGAAAGTCGCTCCTGAAGTGTATCTACCTGGTAACGCAGCTGACGCATCTCTGATCGTAATGCAGAGTTCTCATCAGTGAGTCCTTTAATCCGATGTCGCTCTGTGTCCAGTGTGGCTACTAGGGCTGCAAATGCCTGCTCCAGAGGAATGCTCAAAGTAGGAAGTGTAGGCAAAGTAGAGGCGGTTGATGACCTAGTCCTAGGTCGTGTAGGTGCTACAGGTGGTACGCGTTCTCTATAAGCCATACGGTTTATGTAAGTGGGGTAGAAATCCCAGTTACCCGGAGGATCGAGCTCAGGAGGTATGAAAGGCTGATCCCAGTCTATCTCGCTAGGAGGATAAGGATGTCGTGGCCAGTTAAATCCCCTATCCGGTACGGGAGAAGTAGGAGGTGACTCAGATCGTGCAGGTCTCTTGCCTAAATTTCTGGACGACGATGCCATGCTGCGAAGTACGTGTTGCGTATGCCAATGAGTATACAGTAAGGAGAGTAAACGATGAGTAACTAACAACTGTGCGGTTATAGTCTAGTGTGTGTATGCAACCTAGTTCCCTATAACCAATGGCTCTGATACCAATCTGTCACACCCTCAAAATCCGCGAGCGGGGTTTTACCGCGAGGCGCGTGACATACCAGGATCTCAGTCATTAGTTACCAAGAACGACTCTATATGATTAATAAACAAAACCAGAGTTAACGTTTAAAATACTGCGGAAGCGTTTTTAAAACAGAAAACCCAAAACAGGTAGTATGTAAAGAGAATGCGCAAAACATACGCGCCCCAAACACAAATGTTTAATGTAAAAATAATCCCAAATTTGTAAACAAACAAATGTAGACAACTCAACGATGCTGGTGTGCGTGCTCCTAGGCAACTGGCAACCTTAACCTGAGAATAGCATACTAAACAAGTCAACACATGGTTGGTGAGTTCAAGAGTTTGCGTTAAAATATAAACCAATCAACAGTTTCCAGAGCATAAGTAGTGTATTGCAATAGATAGCTAGTCTATTAACATAAAAATATTAATAATAGTGATTTCGCGATTGAAGCTGACTGTGTTACGTTTGTTGCCTCCCGTCACGACTTACCAGGTCGTGACGAATATGTGTTAGGACAAAATTGCACCCGTATGACCTCGAGTCACACAGATGGGGCTCGTCAGACCCAGTAGTACTACCCAAGATTTCCCCGCTATTCAATATTAACAATCCGAAAGTGTGAGGACTTTCCATGGTAAACAACACTATATCAATATTATACACACTCATAAATAAAAGCGTTTGTGATCAACAGTATGCTATCTCCCCCAAAAGAGATTAGGTAAAATGAGTGGGGCAAGAACTCACCTGATACGCGCAAGAATTAACTTAGAGCTTAACTTGAAAGAAAGAGGGAAAGACAACCTTCAAAGGTCACCTAGAATACAAGAGTACATAAGCACGTGTACACAAAATCAACATGAAACCCTAAGTGCTCTACAAACCAAGGAACTCAAGGTTTAAGAAAGACAAGACACATTTGACCCAGTTGACCCGTTTGACCCGTTGGTGACATTATAGGTGATAACTCGTTAATACTAACACAACAGCATATCATACGTGTTCACATACAACTTGATTACATATAGCACTTCATTTACCACATGTACCAACTAGATCATCATACAACTAGATATCATACAAGTCATGCGAAACTCAACTATTATCATGCTCATAACATCCAAAATGTTCATTCTTAATCAATCATCAATCCACAAAAGTCCTAGCTTACCTATATAACTCATACCATGATTTTTCCACTAACAGGCCAAAACAAGTAACAACCCAAATCAACATTCATACAACATAAACAACACATTTAGTCACCCTAGAAACCATCCATGAACACACTAGCATGATCCTAATATCCCAAACATGCTCAAATCATCCAATTCAAGGATTTGCACAATTAAAGTTTCCCTTTTTGGGAAAGTTCATCCCAAATTCATCAAACTCACACTACATTCATGAATTCATCAATTATATACCAACTCAAGTCCATGACAACATCTAAACATGATCAACCACACCTAATCATCATGATTCATCAACATTCAACACCAAAAGTTACTATTTTTAGCAATGTATGAACTATATGACATCTTCTTGATTTTAAATTGTTCATATCATCAACTTAGCATCTAATCATCATCACAAACACATCCATAACATTCATACATCATCCAATCATCAATTCATGCAAAATAAAGTTACTATTATTAGTAACCTATGAACAACGTATCAAAATCAAAGCTTTCTTGCAAAATCGACGTTAACTAATATATATACAATCCAACTAACATAATAACAACATCAAACAACCATCATTAAACATCCAATTTGATCCAAAATCGCCTCAAACTCACGGCCAAGATGATCATATGAACAAACAACCAAAATCCAAACTTTCTTGCATAATCAACGTTAACTAGCATCACTACAACTTAACTAACATCATAACATCACCAAACAACCAAGAATTAACATCCAATTGCAGATTTTCGAACTAGGGTTCGGCCACCATGAAAAAAACCATCAAAAACATGTAAAAATCTAACCTTTAAACGTGTAATGGCTTGCAATTGATGATTCTAACTTGTTGTATGCCTTGTAATCGATCAAATTCGAAGGTGATTGCTTGTTCTTGGGCTGAATTCGAAGAGGAGAGGGAGAGGGAGTGCAAGTCGCGGCCGATTAGGGTGATTAGGGTTAGAGTTTTGATTTTTATTTTATTAAATAATCCATAATTACCCTTTTAACCCTTATAATTTGTATTTTATAAAAATTAAGCTTTTTGAATAGTTTTTAAATAGTTTTTAACTACTAACACAATTATTATTAATCACAAATAACAATCATGCATAATTCCCATTTATCACAAAACACCCGAAATAAATATGCACGTTTTCACGTTACGCGATAAAATTACAGTTAACATTTAAATCACATAAGCATAACTTAATAATCACCTTGTTAACTTAATTATCATAAATTTAACATTACTGATTATTGTTAAGTCACCAACGTTCAACGACAACTAGTGTGTGTGCACGACACGTGTATGCAAGACTTAACGGAACAAACGGAGTTTGGTAACGGAAAATTACCGGATGTCACATTATCCCAATGTTGAAAGAATTTTCGTCCCGAAAATTGCGTTACATGGTGAGTGTTCCATCACTGGTCTACTACATTGGCACAAGGAAATCGACATCGTGTGAGTTTTGGATGAGTTGTCACATCATCCCCATGTTGAAAGAAATTTCGTCCCGAAATTTAATTAGTACCTTCGCCGGCTGGCATCGTCCTTTCGAATAGCTGAGGATACTTAAGCTTCATTTGATCTTCACGTTCCCACGTGAATTCTGGTCCACGTCTCGAGTTCCAACGAACTTTGACGATGAGTATCTTGCTTTGCTTAAGCGTTTTCACCTCACGATCCATCACTTCGACAGGTTCCTCAATGAAACGTAATTGTTCATCTACTTGAACTTCTTCCAGTGGTACGACCATCGTTTCATCCGTTAAACATTTCTTTAGATTTGAAACATGGAATACATCATGGATTCCACTCAATGAATCAGGTAAGGCTAGTCGATAAGCCACTGGACCAATTCTTTCCACTATCTCAAATGGTCCAACGTATCTCGGATTTAGCTTTCCTCGCTTACCAAACCGAACTACGCCTTTCCACGGTGAGACTTTCAATAAGACTTTGTCACCTGTCTGAAATTCCAAAGGTTTTCGTCGTTTGTCAGCATAGCTTTTCTGTCTGTCTCGCGCTGCAGCCATGCGATTTCTTATCTGAACAATCTTCTCAGTTGTTTCGTGTACTAACTCAGGACCCGTTAATTGACTATCACCAATTTCAGCCCAGCAAACTGGTGATCTACACTTTCTCCCATATAAGGCTTCAAAAGGTGCTGCCTTTATGCTAGTGTGATAACTGTTGTTGTAAGAAAATTCCACCAATGGTAGGTGAACTTCCCAGTTATTCCCGAAGTCAATCACACAAGCACGTAACATGTCCTCCAAAGTCTGTATAGTACGCTCGCTTTGACCATCAGTCTGTGGATGTTAAGCAGTACTCATATCCAATCGCGTACCTAAAGCTTTCTGCAACGACTGCCAGAAGTGTGATGTGAAACGAGAATCGCGATCAGAAATGATTGAGATTGGTACTCCATGCCTCGAAATGATCTCCTTCAGATAAAGTCGGGTTAATTTCTCCATCTTATCTGTTTCCTTTATCGCTAGAAAATGAGCAGATTTTGTCAATCGGTCCACGATAACCCATATTGTATCACAACCCATAGAAGTGCGAGGTAACTTAGTAATAAAATCCATTGATATTTGATCCCACTTCCACATAGGGATCTCGGGTTGTTGTAGTAGACCAGATGGTTTCTGATACTCCACTTTAACCTTCGAGCAGGTCAGACACTTACTCACATAAGTAGCTACATCTGCTTTCATGTTAGGCCACCAATAGTGCGCCTTCAAATCATGGTACATCTTGTCAGATCCAGGATGTATAGAATACTTGGACTTGTGAGCCTCACTCATCACTAAGTCTCTCAGGTCTCCGTGTAGAGGTACCCATAGTCTATCCATGAAGTAACGAATCCCATCCGCTTTTACTTCCAATTGTTTTTCCATACCCCTTAACGATTCAGACCCAATGTTTTCTGCTTTCAAAGCTTCTGTTTGAGCCTCTCGGATTTGTTCAGGTAATTGCGTACTAATCGTTAGTTGCAGAGCTCGCACACGTCGAGGTTTAGCAGTCTCTTTTCTACTCAACGCATCAGCAACTACATTTGCTTTCCCGGGTGGTACTTAATAGCACAATCATAGTCGTTTAACAATTCCACCCAGCGTCTTTGCCTCATGTTCAACTCCTTTTGCTCAAAGATGTGCTGAAGACTCTTGTGATCGGTGTAGATGGTGCATTTGGTACCGTACAAGTAATGTCTCCAGATTTTTAAGGCAAAAACTACCGCACCCAGTTCCAAGTCATGGGTGGTATAGTTCTTCTCATGAATCTTCAATTGTCTAGAGGCGTAAGCTATCACTTTATCCCGCTGCATCAAGACACATCCAAGTCCTTGAATAGACGCATCGCAGTAGACTACGAAGTCATCACTACCATCCGGTAACGCTAATATTGGTGCGCTACACAATTTATGTTTCAGCAACTGAAAAGCAGATTCCTGACTCTCACCCCATTTGTACGTCGTTCCCTTGTGAGTCAAAGCTGTGAGAGGTTGTACAATCTTAGAGAATCCTTCAATGAATCGTCGATAATATCCCGCTAATCCAAGGAATTGTCGTATCTCACTTGGTGTCTTAGGAACAGACCAATTCTTTATTGCTTCAATCTTAGCAGGATCAACATGTATTCCCTTCTCGTTGACAATATGACCCAAGAATTGTACCTCACGTATCCAGAAATCACACTTAGAAAACTTTGCGTACAGTTGTTCCTTTCTAAGTAATTCTAAGATTAAACTTAAGTGCTCTCCATGTTCTTCCTCAGTCCTTGAATATATCAGTATGTCATCAATAAAGACGATAACAAACTGATCAAGATAGGGTTTGCACACGCGATTCATGAGGTCCATGAATACTGCTGGTGCATTCGTCAACCCAAATGGCATGACCAAAAATTCATAGTGACCATATCGTGTACGGAAAGCAGTCTTCGAGATGTCCTCTTCTCGAACTCTCAGCTGATGATACCCAGACCTCAGATCAATCTTAGAGTAATAGCTTGATCCTTGCAGTTGATCAAACAAATCATCGATACGAGGTAAGGGATATCTATTCTTGATAGTAACCTTGTTCAGTTGACCCGTTTGACCCGTTGGTGACATTATAGGTGATAACTCGTTAATACTAACACAACAGCATATCATACGTGTTCACATACAACTTGATTACATATAGCACTTCATTGACCACATGTACCAACTAGATCATCATACAACTAGATATCATACAAGTCATGCGAAACTCAACTATTATCATGCTCATAACATCCAAAATGTTCATTCTTAATCAATCATCAATCCACAAAAGTCCTAGCTTACCTATATAACTCATACCATGATTTTTCCACTAACAGGCCAAAACAAGTAACAACCCAAATCAACATTCATACAACATAAACAACACATTTAGTCACCCTAGAAACCATCCATGAACACACTAGCATGATCCTAATATCACAAACATGCTCAAATCATCCAATTCAAGGATTTACACAATTAAAGTTTCCCTTTTTGGGAAAGTTCATCCCAAATTCATCAAACTCACACTACATTCATGAATTCATCAATTATATACCAACTCAAGTCCATGACAACATCTAAACATGATCAACCACACCTAATCATCATGAGTCATCAACATTCAACACCAAAAGTTACTTTTTAGCAATGTATGAACTATATGACATCTTCTTGATTTTAAATTGTTCATATCATCAACTTAGCATCTAATCATCATCACAAACACATCCATAACATTCATACATCATCCAATCATCAATTCATGCAAAATAAAGTTACTATTATTAGTAACCTATGAACAACGTATCAAAATCAAAGCTTTCTTGCAAAATCGACGTTAACTAATATATATACAATCCAACTAACATAATAACAACATCAAACAACCATCATTAAACATCCAATTTGATCCAAAATCGCCTCAAACTCACGGCCAAGATGATCATATGAACAAACAACCAAAATCCAAACTTTCTTGCATAATCAACGTTAACTAGCATCACTACAACTTAACTAACATCATAACATCACCAAACAACCAAGAATTAACATCCAATTGCAGATTTTCGAACTAGGGTTCGGCCACCATGAAAAAAACCATCAAAAACATGTAAAAATCTAACCTTTAAACGTGTAATGGCTTGCAATTGATGATTCTAACTTGTTGTATGCCTTGTAATCGATCAAATTCGAAGGTGATTGCTTGTTCTTGGGCTGAATTCGAAGAGGAGAGGGAGAGGGAGTGCAAGTCGCGGCCGATTAGGGTGATTAGGGTTAGAGTTTTGATTTTTATTTTATTAAATAATCCATAATTACCCTTTTAACCCTTATAATTTGTATTTTATAAAAATTAAGCTTTTTGAATAGTTTTTAAATAGTTTTTAACTACTAACACAATTATTATTAATCACAAATAACAATCATGCATAATTACCATTTATCACAAAACACCCGAAATAAATATGCACGTTTTCACGTTACGCGATAAAATTACAGTTAACATTTAAATCACATAAGCATAACTTAATAATCACCTTGTTAACTTAATTATCATAAATTTAACATTACTGATTATTGTTAAGTCACCAACGTTCAACGACAACTAGTGTGTGTGCATGACACGTGTATGCAAGACTTAACGGAACAAACGGAGTTTGGTAACGGAAAATTACCGGATGTCACACCTAATGACTTTGGTACTTGGTGCCAACGTATGGAAAGGTTCATCAACTCTCAAGACAACAGGATGTGGAGATCTGTTGTCGAAGGACCTCACATCCCATGCACCTCTTCAGCCACCACTGGAGGTGGCATGATACCAAAGGAAATGGCTGACTACTTTGAAGAAGACTGGAAAAGAATAGATGTAGATCAGAAGGCCATGACCGCCCTTCAAATTACTCTACCTAACTCCATATACAGAGGCTTTAAGAAGTGCAAGACTGCTAAGCAGCTTTGGGATGCACTGAGGCTGATGTATGAGGGGTCTGAGGAAGCCAAGGAGAACAAGAAGGATATCATGAAGCAGCAGTTTGAAAACTTCACCTACAAGACAGGTGAAACCATGACTCAATAATACTTCGGGTATGTTAAGATTGTGATGCTCTAATGGATCTTGGAGTAAAACTTGAGAACAGGGACATAGTGAGGAAGTTCATGTTCTCTCTTCCCAAATAATGGACTCATTACTGTGTGGTATCCTTAGTGGGTACCAGATGGAGATGAACTTGCAAAATCTGTCAAGCAGCTCTTCCAATAACCAGCAGAGTTCAGCCCTTCATGTGGTTGAAATGGATTGCATAAAACCACAGCATCATCTCATATGCTTCCTTGAAAAGTCATAAAAGGGTCCTTTCATCACCTTTCCTGAGACACCAAGGGAGAGCTACATTTAAGGAAGCCCATTCTAAGAGACAAGCTCTGCACAAGCCTTTGTTTCTACTGATGAAAGTTGTATAAACTTTCTTTTTACTCTTGAAGACTTGGACTGTATCCATCCAGATGATCTGGAGTACATGGAGATAGTCCAACAGATGGCTCTTCTCACTCACATGGCCAAGAAGTTCTACAAGAGGACATGAAGAAAGTTTCCTAGCAATGTGGCCAGTGGAAAGTTTGGACTGGATAAATGCAAAGGGAAGTGCTACAACTGTAACCAAATGGGCCACTTTGCTAAAGAGTGCAAGGCACCAAGGACAAAGGGTGGCCAAGCACAGCCCAGGCCAAACTACACCGATGCAACTCCTAGAGCAGAGAAGCCAAGCCAACCTAAACAACATGTTGTTGTGTTGTTAAAGAAGGAGGCTTTAACTGGAGCTTTCTGGTAGAAGATGCTTCTCCAAACCAAGCACTGATGGCTGATCAAGAAGAAGCTAAGGTATTGGAACATCTTTGTACCCTTGATTGCATTGCAAAAGTTAACATGTATAGGTTCTATAATTTGGAAGTGAGATCTGACCTTGAGTCCTTGAACATCTTAAAAGATGATTTTAAAAGAGCTAAAAATGATTATAAACTCAAATAGAAAGTTTAGAGAAAACCATTCTGCAAGACCGGTTAGGATGTTAACAACAATTAGTTTCACAAGAGGAGTGATCTTAGATCACTTAACAGTTCAAATAGGGAATAGGAAACTTTGAAGATACAAGGAATACAAGTAAAAATGAGACAGAACTTAGAACAATAGCACAAGTATTAGTTTTCAAGGATGTTGTATATTGATCTCAGGTTCCATTACAAGTGTTCAAAGCATAAATAAAATACAAGGACCTGAGACTCTTTTATACTACAACCTACAACAATCAATACTTGGAAGGACAATTGGAATTGACTAATGTAGACAACAAGATCAATCTAGAGTCAAAAGGCAGATTGCCTTTTGACTAGTGACTATGACATGCCATAGCTCACTGACTTTTCCTAGTACAAAAAGTCTAAAGGAACAAAAGAAGAAAATTACAGACAAAGACTTTATCTACTATTCACTAAAGCATGAAAGTTTCACCAACTCATCAAAGTTGGTGAGTTATCAGAGTTGCAGCAGAAAGTTAGTCAGCTTTATCAAAAGTAGATCAGAGAAAGCATCTTTTTTCAGTCTTCCGAAGAAATCAGTCTTCACAGCATAGTTGCTTCGGAAGACATTGTCTTTGAAGCTTCGGAAGACTTCATCTTTGGCTTCAGAAGAACTTGGTCTTTGGCTTCAGAAGTTTTTACACTTGGAATATTTTTCTTGTTAAGTGTAAAGCTTCCGAAATAATTTCTTCTGAACTTTTGGCTTCAGAAGACTTTACACTTAGAGTTTTCTTTAGAGAGTGTAAAGCTTTCGAGGCAAGTTCATCCTTGTTCCTTAGTGCATGTTGGAAGATCTTTGGTTGCATCAGCCTCATAATCTTCAGATAGATCCTTACAAACTCCCCCTAGGCTGATGCTACCAAAATAGACAGATTCTTCAAATGTTGATAGTCCTCATTAGGATCAGCAGCAAACCTCTCTTCATCATATGGTTAGGATCCTTCAGACTTTCATAGAATCTTCTCATGTCATAGAGATCATGTAAAGGAAGGGAAAGCATCTCTTGCTGAAAGTAGACATCCGGACCTCCTTGATCTCTTACGACATACCATCTGTCTAGATTATAAGCAAAACTCCAGGACACGATGGGTCTTCCAACTGCAAGAGGCTCTACTGTGATGGGAGTTGGTTGAGCAGCCTCTTCATGCACTTCCTCAGGATGTTCTGACTCATCCTGGGGTTTGGAGGTGGATGCCTTAGTTTTCTTTTTCTTTGTAGGGGTTCTTCTGGCCATCCTTTTTCTCCTCTTTGATATTTTCAACTGAGAGGACTGGTCTTCAGCACCGGATGGTTCAGTAGTGTCCCTCTCAGTTGGGTTCTCTTCTCTCACAGGTTCAGAAGGAGAGAGAAGAGGACCCTGCTGTGGATCAGAAGATGATGTTGGCTGAGATACAGCTCTAGGTTCATGTTGTGTTGTCGCAGTGGGTTCAACCTTTACCTCAACTTCAGGTTGAGCTGGACTAGGTGGAGAATGTAAGTCCACAAGCTCTCCCCTTTTGATCTTCTGCTTGATCACCCTTATATGCTCATCCATTATGGATAGAGACATAGGACCAAGCCTCCTTTTGGAGAATCCATACAGCTTCAAAAAGCTCATCATCCTTTGTCTATCTTCAGACTTCTTTTGGCTTTTGTGGATGATGGCCCTTGACCTTGCAGCTTCTTCCTTTAGCTTTCTCTTAGCAGCTTTTCTTTCTTTTGTGGCTTTTCCCTCTAGCTGCTTGAGATATTCAAACTCTATATACTCAAAGGATAAGGGAAGAAGTGCAGCTGCCTGATAGAGTCCTGTGGCACTTAGGTAGTTGATCATATTTATTCTTTCAGCTTCCCTATCTACCTGAGGTTGTGCCTGTCCACAGTCTCTGTCTCAGTACTTTCTTGAACTGGGGAGAGGACAGGAGCAAGTTTGTAGAGTCTTTTAAGTCTCCTTTCTTCTTTAATTTTGAGGAGCAATGCTGCATCCTCTGCCTCCCTACTCTCCTTTGATAGCTCAGTGTCAGCCAGCTCATTTAACTCTTCTAAAGGGAGAGAGATGAGTTCATCTATATTGTAGTTCCTGGTCCCCAGGTAGTTTAGCCTGGCTACCCTTAACTCATCTTCTTGAGTATTTGGCCTATGGGCAGCCCGAATTGCAGCTTCCATGAAGTCTGTGGACCTACTTGAACTTTCTCCCCTCAGCTTCCTCTTCCTCTCTCTCTTCTCATCCTCTAACTCCTCAGGAGTTAATTTCTTTTACCCTTTGTCAACCACAGGCCTTGGTGACTTAGGGTGGAGAGGACTTTGGCCTTCATTACTTGGTTCAGCATTCAAGCTCTGGCCAGAGAGAGGTTGTGAGACACCTTCACCAGCTGGTGCCTCACTGAAGGTACTAGGTGCAGAGGGAGATCCCGTCTCAAGGTTTACAGGCTCAACCTCTGGGCCTTCAGTCAAGGTTTTCCCTTCGAAGCTAATCTCGGGGTCCACCTCAACATCCAGTTGACCAAAGATCTCACCTGCTAGCCTTTGTCTATATAATTTTGATCTTAATTTGAATTCCTCTAGCATCCTATCTTGAATCCAGTCTGCTAATCTCTCAGCTTGTCTATTGTGGCTTGGGTTGACAAGTGGAAGATTCACCAGATTGATGCACTCCTAGAAACTCAAGTGTGAGAAGTTGAAGATTTCTAATTGACTCTGAGCTCTAAAGATCACAAGAGCTCTTTTGTTTATGTCATACCCCCATCTTATAATTGGCTTCTCAAAGGGAGCAAAAATAGCTCTTGGAATTCCCTCCTCAAGCAAGTGTTGAATGAATAAGTCTATGTTCATGACTTGAGGTGGTTGCTGAGTCTGGACAAATGCAAGAGAGGTTGGTGACTCCTCTATGTCCATACTCTGGGAGGAACTCCCAGGTTCTGTGATTGTGAGGACTTTCTCCCCCTTTTTGGTAGCATCACCTTCTTACATAGGTGAGCTAGGGGTGTCATCCATCACTTCCACAGGTTCTTGTGCACCTGGTTGAGTCCTCCTTAAGGATCTCTCAGCTAACTGGCCGTTGAGATCTGTGATCTCAAGTTGCTAGTCATTGACCCTTTGTTGCAAGGTAGTCACCTGAGATTCCAGGTGAACTATCTTTGAAACTAGATAGGTGCATGTGTTTGTAAATTTTTGCACCCTATGTTTCAGACTACCCTCATCTTCAGTTGAAAAATCACTGGGGGATGAGAGAATTTGACCTAAGTCTTCTTCCTCATCACCAGCATAGTGTCTTTGGCTGCTGGATTTCCCCTGCATCATGACAGCTTCCAGAGAAGTGTCAAGAGGCTGGGTTGCCATGGTTGAGGTCTTACTGATGTAATCACTTTCTAAAGTGAGAGCCTCTTCCATATGGATCTCCTGAACATGTTCAGGAAGACCCACCTCAGTTGTGGGTATATGATGTGGGCTAGACCTGGGTGAGTCAGGGGTACTCATTTCTCCTTGAGTGTGAGAAGAAAGGAGAGACTTATTGTACCCACTGAAACCCAAGTCCTCATCATTATGGAAATCAAAGCTGGGAATATGGTGATTTAAGTCTAGCGGCTGGGGGTGGTAACTATCCCCTGAAGGTTGATCACTTGAGTGTTGAGACTCAGAGTGATGGCTTAAGGCTGTTGGGGATGTGAGCTCATCATGCTGAGCATGAGGAACCTCAGCACTGATCATTTGAAAGATGGGAGTGGTCTGCTCCTTAGGGGAAGTGGGAGCTCGAGATTCCACTTCCTCCTGTGTGGGTTATGATATGGGGACCTGCACATGCTCAGTAGCAGGTGCAGGGGTTCGTTTGGTTTTTCGTTTGTAGGTGATGGTAATTTGAGGCTGTGGGGATGGAGTTGAGGTAAAGGGTGTGGGTTCAACACTAGCTGGTGCTGCTAGGTTGCCACCCTGAGCAATGAGCTCAAACATTTTTGGAACCAGGGCTGTTTCTACCCCGAAGAAGCCAACAGTAGGCTTTCTCAGTATTTTAAAGATGCTGGGCTTCATCTGTCCCAATTTAAGAATATTACCTGTTCCCCTCAACTGTGAGCCCAGTTCACAGTTGAGAATGTGCTGGACATATCGCGAGAACATGTAGTATTCTAAGGAGTCTAAATTGGCAAGTAAATTTGTATAGACAAATTGAGAGTACCTGTATTTGACCCCCTGAACCATTCCATGGACTATAAAGGAGAGGTCCTCTAGAACTTGATCCCATCCTCCATGCTTGTTAGAGAGACTGTGTATGATGACATGGAGGAGGTATTTCCATTTGGATGACACCCTCCCCTTCCTGAAGGTTTTGACTGAGAAGTCACCCTCATAGCCCATCTGCTGAAAAGAATGGTTTACAGCAGCTTTCGAAAAGGACAGCTCACCTTCTTCATCATCCAGCTAAAGGTGTGATTTTATGATGGTCGGGGTGATGAAGATTGTCCTCCCCTGTATTATAGCAGATAGTGTCTTCTCCCCATCCATGGTGACCTCTTGGCAGGTCCTCCAGAATGCAAGTAACTGATCCTCATAAAGAGGAGGATCAATAGTAAGGGAGGTGAGGTAGTGAGACGCTGAAAGGTATCGACAAACCTCTGAGAAATGAGGATCTTTCTCAGAGTCCAACAGAGCAACCTAATTATGTTATCTGTGAAGGTGCATGGTAAATCCCGGTTGGTTTCGTCGTTCAATGTTAGCCATGAAGGAAGTTTGTTGGTGAAAAAGAAGGTTAATTTTGGGAGAATTCTAGGTCAAGAATTTGTAGAATAAGGAAAGAGTGAGAAGAAGGGGGAACCGTTGAGAATATATATAAAATGGATTTAAGACAAAGTTAATGCAAAAGGATAAACTTTGAAATCCGAAAGTAGGTCCCACTTCTGAAAAAACACCCAAAAAGGTAGTTTTCTTGGAAGTTGAAAGTCTTCCGAAGGTAGTTTTTGCTTCGGAAGTTTTAAGAAAAAAAGCTTCCGAAGCCAATTTGGCTTCGGAAGATATTCTTAAGAAATGTGAAAATTTGGCTTTGAAGAAAAATACTTAGAGAGTTTTTCTTCCATCACATATTTGATTTCGGAAGATATTAAAAATTAATTGCTTTCAGAAGATATTTGTCCTTCAAATACATACAAGTACTTAAAAGCATATTTAAGCTTCGGAAGATATTCTCAGAATTTTTCCGAAGGTAAATTTCTTATAAGTAGTTCTTGATTTGAAGACATAAATTTCTTCCAAAGCCAACTTGAAATCTTCCGAAGAAACATATTGTTCATTTGTGTTAACTTTGACTAATTTGATTAATCACTTCTTAAAATTATCTCTAATCAAATGATACCTGATGTTGATGTGTTTGTCCTTGAGTGCTGCACAGGATTCTTTTTAATGGAGATAGCACTGTTATTGTCTATATGGATGGGAGTCTCTTTGAAATTGAATCCATAGTCCAGCATCTGATTCTGAATCCAAAGCACTTGAGCACAACAACTTGCAGCAGCAATGTATTCAGCCTCAGCAGTTGATGCAAAGACAGGGGATTGTTTCTTGCATTGCCATGAGACAATCCTTCCACCAAGGAATTGACATCCCCCAGATGTAGACTTTGCAGTCATGTTGCAACCACCATAGTCAGTATCTATATAAGCATACAGATTGAAGTCAGAACTCTTTGGATACCAAAGGCCAAGCTTGGGAGCACCTTTGAATTTTCTTAACAACAACCAGGTGTGACATCTTGGGGTTGGCTTGATACCTTGCACAAATGCATGTGGCAAACATGATATCAGGCCTGCTGGCTGTTAGGTACATAAGAGACCCAATCATAGCCCTGTAAAGATGTTCTTCCACACACTCCCTCTCAAGATCAGGTCCTAAGGAGTGGTTTTTAGCTATGGGTGTCTTAGCAACCTTACATTCAGTCATGTTGAATCTTGTAAGTATGTCTTGCACATACATTGACTGACTTATGAAGATGCCATTGTCAACTTGCTTCACTTGAATTCCCAAAAAGAAATTTAGTTCCCCCATGGCACTCATTTCAAATATGTTCTTCATCAGCCTCTCAAAGTCTTTACAGAGCTTTGGATTAGTTGACCCGAAGATAATGTCATCCACATATACTTGAACCAGCATTAAGTCATTCCCTTTCCCTTTAATGAAGAGAGTTCCATCTATAGTACCCCTCTTGTAACCATGTTGGCAGAGATACTGAGATAGTGTTTCATACCACTTCCTTGGAGCTTGGTGCAGCCCATAAGAAGCTTTATCAAGCTTGCAGACATAATCAGGATGATCTGGGTCTGCAAATCCAGGTGGTTGTTTAACATACACCTCTTCATCAATCACCCCATATAGAAAAGCACACTTGACATCAAGGTTGTAGACCTTGAAATCCTTGGATGCAGCAAAAGCCAGGAATATTCTTACAGCTTCAAGTCTTGCCACAGAAGCAAAAACATATGTGTAATTAATTCCCTCTTCTTGTGTGTACCCTTGAACAACTCTTAAACATGAGCACACAAATTAAAGGGCTCAGATCAACTCATTACCAAATTAATTGAATGCCAAACTGAGCTTGTGATCAGCAAAGCTAAGGCAAAAAGTATGTTCTTGAAGAGGAAACCTTCAAGAACATAATATCTTCATCCATGCATGCAAAGATTTATTATCAGAACAAGCAAGGATTGGGTTCAAATGAGATAACTCCTCCACACATATTGTTATCTGTAAGATCTCCAAGGTGTGGAACTTGTCAAGATGAGTTGTCCTCCATAGATCCTATTCAAGATGAGGATGAAGATGAAGAGGAGGTAGTGAAGGATGAACTTGAGGTAAGTGACAAGGGTTATCCTTAGAAGGGACACTATTCTCCTGGAGAGAAGAATGAATCCAGGATGACCAAGTCTAAAAGGAAGAACTTGATCAGGGCAGCCAAAAGAAAGTCCAAGAAAGCTTGGAGATCAAGGCCACCTTCAACTCTAAGGAAAATCAAGTTTTCATCTCTGCTGGATTTGAAGTGATAAAGGCTGGAGACTCAACTATGGACTCTAGTACCAGGAATCCTAGTTCATGCTCAAATAGAATTGATTCAGAGAAGAAGGCTGATAAAATATGCACCACTGCTGTACAGCTTGAACCATCTAGTTCTAAAAGCAAGCCTCATCCCAAGAAGCCTACTGCATCATTTGAGAAGATGAAGAAGGAAGTGGAAAGTGATCAAGCTTAGCCTCCCTCTCAAAAGAAGATTCTCAGAAGCATGCCTACTAAATGCATCATGTGTGGTAGTACTTCTCACTTTGCCAAGCATTGCATCTACAATCCCAAAAGTACTATCCACATGAACAAGAAGAAAACTTCTGAGAAGAAGAAGAAGAAAATAGCTTCGGAAGGAAAATCTCTTTCTTTCGGAAGCTCCAAGGTGAAGATGAAGATAAGTGAAAACTTACCTTTGAAAGAAATTTTTGTCTCGGAAGAAAGGAATGCTTCCGAAGTACTGAAGTCTGCTACAGTGGATGCAAAAGCTTTTGAAGGTCCAGTCTCCAAAACTTCCAAAATCATCAAAACTTCCAAAGTGTTGAAGGCCAAGTCTAGTCTTCCAAAGATGCTGTGGAAGATGAAGGAAGGTCATGTGACTGAAAGTTCTTCATCAACAACTGCAAATGATCCTCAGAACTTGCATATAGGATCAATTATTGTTGCATTATCTTCTTTTCACTTTGACAAGCCCAAGACCAATGAGGCTTGGGTTTCCAAATGTAACTAACTATCTCTTTTTGTGCAGGAACAACTAAAGACTAAGGGAAATGTATGGATCATTGAAAGTGGTTGTTCCAGGCACATGATAGGCAATGGCTCTTTGCTTCAAAACTTTGAAAGAATTGATGGAGGGCCAGTTGCTTTTGGAGGAGAATCTGGGGTTTACATTACTGGAAGGGGCAGGGTCACAAATGGTAAGCTCAACATTGAAAAGGTAAACTTTGTCAAGGAGGTACAATCTTCTGAGTGTGTCCTAATTTTGTGATCAGAGACACAACATGCTCTTTATTGAGCATGAGTGCATTTTTCTCAAGCCCAGGGTGGTCATTCCTTAAGAGCATATCTTGCTTAGAGCCCCTAAGAAAGGGAACATGTACAAGATGGACTTGTAGGAAACATCCCCTTCAGGAGAAGTTTCTTACTTTCTGTCTAAGGCCAATAGTGATGAGTCTTTCCTTTGGCATAAAAGAATGTGCCATGTAAACTTTAAAAATATGAATAAATTAATTAAGAATGATTTGGTAACTGTAATGCCAAAGAAAGAGTTACAAGTGATGATCGTTGTGTTGCATGCCTGAAAGGGAAGCAACATAAGGTATCTCACAAGCCAAAGGAAATGAACTCCATCACTACACCCTACACTTGTTACATATGAATATTTTTGGCCCCACTAGCATAATGAGTTTAGGAAGGACCTCTTATTGCTTGGTGATCACAGATGACTTCAAAAGATATACTTGGGTCTTTTTTCTTAGAACTAAGGATGAGACCCCTAAGATCTTGAAGAGTTTCATTCTAAAAATTAAGAATCAATATGATCACAGGGTCAAGATCATAAGATTTGATCAAGGAACTAAATTTAAAAACCAAATCCTTGATGCATTTTATGATGAAAAAGATATTACAAGACAATATATAGCTCCCAGGACTCCTTAGCAAAACGGTGTTGCTAAGAGGAGAAACATGACACTTATTGAAGTTGTAAACACATGTTGTCTGACTCTAAACTGCCCATCACGTTCTGGACAGATGCAGTCTACACTACCTGCTATGTGCAGAACAGAGCTTTAGAAGTTAATACTCATGGTAAGACCCCTTATGAACTGTGGCACAAAAGGAGACATTTCATTGGTTTCCACAAAAGGATGAATCCCATGCAGATCATCGGGAAGTTCCAGCCTATATGCCACTTCACCAACTCTGGCAATGATTTTGAATGGCCCGATATACCTTGGGCTCAACTTCCCTCGCTTTCGGAACTTGATAATCCCTTTCCAATGAGATACCTTCAACATCACCTTATCTCCCACTTGGAACTCAATTGGCCTCCTTCTCTTATCAGTGTAGGACTTCTGCCGGTCCTTAGCTTCCTTCATAAAAGCCTTGATCTTTTCCAACTTCTCCGACATGGCCTCAATGATCTCGATACTTCCCAACTCCTTCTGCCCGATATCACCCCAACACATCGGGGTTCTGCATCGTCTCCCGTACAACATTTCAAATAGTGGCATCCCTATACTGGCATGATAACTAATGTTGTAGGAGAACTCTACCAACAGTAGGTGTTCATCCCAGCTTCCACCAAAATCAATAATGCATGCTCGGAGCATGTCCTCCAAGGTCTGAATGGTCTGTTTTGATTGACCGTCTGTCTGAGGGTGGTAAGTTGTGCTAATATGTAACCTCATTCCCATCGCATCATGAAATTTCTTCCAGAACTTGGACGTGAACCGAGTGTCCCTATCAGAAACAATAGACATCGGCACGCCATGACAAGTTACAATCTTCTTGATGAATGATTGAGTTCTAATAATTCAAGGTTTAATTGATCTAATTATGTGATTTTACGTCATGATTATGGTGGAATAGTTTCAACTTGTTTGTGTTTTGATTTATAGGTAATTGGAGCTAAAGGAGGATTATTTTGGAGAATAAGGAGCCAAACATGAAACTACAAGGACTGAAGATGTAAATATCAAAAGTTACAAAAAAGGCACAAAATTAGGCATACCGGCATATGATACGCCGGGTATGGGCGTATAATACGCCGGTCGGTGTATTGGCGGCGTATTTGCGGGCCTATTTGACAAAAATTACAAAAGGGGGCGTATGATACGCCGACCCTGGGCGTATCATACGCCGGTGGTCCAACAAACTCCGGATTCTGTGGAATTTCAAGCTATTTAAACACAATTCAACCCTAATTCGGGGGAGAACTTTTCAAGCTCAGTTCTTGACGATTCTAAGGCGATTTTTGGTGTTCCAAGGCTCCCCAAATCATCCACAAACATTCTTCAATTCAAGATATAGTGAAGATAATGCGTGGCTAGATCCTTCGTGATTGCTTTCGGGTGGATAGTTCCGTACAAGTGAAGTGGTTAGTCATACTTAGGGTTTTATGTTAAACACTTTGTGATTGAATGTAATTAAGGGGTTTGATTGAGTTAAACAATTTATTTATAAAGAAAGTTAGTTGTTTTATCATCAGTTTTTGGTTTCCTTGCATCGTTAGCTCATTGAGACTAGTAGATAACTTGATATAGATGAATTAGTAATTTTGTGAATGAACAAGTCTTTAAAGATTGTTCCTTGGTTATCACTTCAATCAAAAGCTAAAATCTTGAGTCGTGTTATGCAACCTTAAAGTACACTTGATAATCCATCGATCTTGTAGAACTTGAAACCCGGAAGTGATTGTTTCTTATTATTTAGTTAAATCAGTTTTAAAGTTCGTTGCTTTTTGCATTAATATTTTAGGGATTGTTTAAAGTTTCAATTTTTAATATTTATGTTCGTGTCTTTAAGTTAACTGCGTCATATTCGTTAAACACTTTCCACATATTCCCTGTAGAGACGACCTTACTTACCCTTACACAATAAAGGTAGCTAAGACCGATATAATAACTTGTTTTTGATCGAGTTTATACAACCAGATCAAAAATGGCGCCATTGCCTGGGAATTAGTCGCTTAGTGTTTAATAATTTTTATTTGCTTTCTTAAAAATTTATAAAAAAAACAAAAAAGATTTTATTTTTCTGTTTTTCTTTCTTTAATTTGTTTTCTTGTTCAGTATTACGCGAGGTATTGTGTGTTTTCTTGTTTGCAGGTAACCATTACGTTATACATACAAGATTTTCAGGAAGGACCTCACCATTACACTTTGACCCAGAAATCGAGAACACTGCAAGAGAGAATCATGTGTTTCAAAAAACATCAACTTCAAGAACTTCTCAAATTCGTGGTCAAACAAGATCGGAAGAAGGTACATCATCAGCAACAGCTCATCGGATTTTAAGTCGACTTTCAAGAACGCCAGAAAGTAATCAATCAAGAGGGATGAATAACCCATAAAACCAAGTAGGGCAACAACTCAACCAACCTTTAGGAGACATCCCATTACCCGTGTTTCCTCCGCCTGATGATCCTCCACATCAACCACAACCGGTGCAGCCTCAAACTCAGGGGCCGATCCCTGTGAATCAAGGGGTGCAACCTCCCCCCGTAAATTTCCAACCAATGCCCAATGTTTCGATCCGTAATCCAAGTTTTCATCATAGTGGGGAAGGTAGTCATCATAGAAATGAGGAACAGTTTTCAACGGAAGGTAGTCATCATACTAATTATGTGGAGGATTGGATTGAAGATCAAGAAGATATGGAAGGTCCGGTTCAACAAAATTTTGAAAACTATGGAAATCAACCAGGTTATCGGAACCGTCATCCGAACCACGATCGAGATGGTTATGCACAACTACCCGAACTCCACAATCTAGGAGGTCAACCATTCAATGGTATACCAGCTAATCCAGGAGTTCACCAGTATGTACCTGCACATGGAATGGATAGTCATTTCCGCCTGCCATTGCCATCAACTCATCCCCTATTGTCCCTCCAACACAACGAGGGAGAGCTTTTGAAGTTAGACCATAATGCTTGGGCATTCTTCCTCACTTCCATGGTGGTTAGGGTTTTTCACCAGAAGAAGTTAAATTGGTACTTTTCCAATTTACACTAAAAGATAAAGCCAAGCAATGGTTTTCATCTTTGCCATCCGCAAGTATCCACACATGGGTTCAAATGCAACAACAATTCTTGGATGAATACTATACTTCCCAAAGGACAAGTGATGCAAGGCGAGCAATTCGAGGATTTACACAACAATCAGGTGAACAGTTCCATATCATGGCATGGCTAAGTGGGAGTTGATTTCAGCATTCTATGATGGGCTATCACCGGAGGATGCTAGAGATGTAAATTCCATAAGTGCAGGAACATTCACCTTAAACCATAAGGATGATGATTGGGTATTCTTGAAAGGATGAGTGTAGTCTCCAAGAAGCGTGCACAATCAAGCCGAAGATCAAGGGGTGCAAACATAAAGATGGTGAATGACCATGTGGCCATGGATAGAATTGCGGTTCTAGAACGAGAAATCGCAAGCCTTAAAGTTGGAAAGAGTGGTGTGGCGAACATATCTAGTGAGTATGAAGTGTGTGACATGTGCAATGACATCGGCCATACATCGGTCAGATGCAAGAATTTAGGAAAGAGTGAAAGTGTACATCAATTACAAGGCCAAGGAGAAAAGAAGACATATGATATGAATTCTAACACATATCATCCCGGTCTTAGAAATCACCCAAATCTTAGATATGGTAACAATACTAATCAATTGAATCCTCCTTTTCAGGTACCAAATCAAGGAAGCAACCAATATCACGGCCAACAACAAGAATACAATCAAGGCAGTTAACAAAGGCACAATTACAATCAAAGAAACTACCAACAAGGTGGTCAATATAATCAAAGGAATCAACAACATCAACAAGGTGCTTCTACTAACAATGGCAATGACAATGCAATTTTGTCAACAATTCAAGATTTTGCAAATGAGATGAAAGAGTTTAAGCAATTTAGAGAGGTGCAAGAAAAGACCAATGTGGCCATTGCCAAGGAACTTGGACAATTAGCTGAACAATTGTCCGAACGAGAACCGGGGAAGCTTCCAAGTAATACAACAAAGAACCCTCAACATCAAGCCTCAAGCTCAAAGAATGTGCACATCAATTTGGTTAGTATCATTCCTAAATCTAAATGTATTGATTATGATTTAGCCTCTCTTTCTCAAGTAGTTGCAGTTAACGATAAGGAAGTAGATGAAGAAGAAGGAAGTGACCCGGGAGTACCAATCATTCCCATTCAAGTCAAAAAATTTAAAATAAAAAGGGCACTTTTGGATTATGTAGTCGGGGTGAGCATCCTTCCAGGGAGCTTGTATGACCAATATGACTTTGGTCCATTACATGAAACTGACAAAACAGTAGTGCTGGCTGATTCGACATGGAAATAACCCCGGGGGAATGGTCAAGGATGTGATAATCAAGCTAGGAGAGTTTTACTATCCGGTGGACTTTATGGTGCTTGATTATACACCAGTAAGGACTAATAAGCAACCAAAGGTAATTTAGGACGACCATTCTTGGCAACAGCTAAAACTCAAATCAATTGCCGAGATGGAATTATCGACATGAAATTTAAAAACCGGAAGTTGTTCTTTAATGTGTTTTCAAAATCAATTATATATGTAGTTAATAATGATTGTATTGTAACAGATGCTACTAACGGGTGTGCTCCTCCTTACATTTCACATGTAAGCGAGAACATCACCAAGAAAAATGATTTTGATCCTTACAGGTTTGAGTTGGATAATATGGAAGGTGATGAAAATATAAAGGTGGCGCCATTAAGGAAGGAGAATCTGAAACAAAAGGTAAAGATGGGTAAACCACCGGATCAAGTGCAGTCAAGGGTCAAAGAAGAGATGTTTGACCAATATGGGAGCGAACAAGAAAATCTACCAAGCTGGGAGAAACGGTTCTTTAAAGAGAAATGTGGAGAGAAGCACCCAATACGACCACCATAAGTGGTCTCAGGTAAGGTCTGGCAGAAGACCTAAAACTTAGCGCTTGCGGGAGGCAACCCGAGACCTTTGTGGGTGTGTTCACTAAAAACCCTCACGAGACTACAACTCATCCACTCGGGTCTACCAAGGGGTTTAAAGGCTTGTTGCATACGCTAAATGCAAACGTGATTCCTACGAAAGTGAGTTTTAACTCTTTTATTAGTTTTTGTTTTTCTCTTTGGTTTTCTTTGTTTTGTTTTGATAGTCAATCACGAGACGCAAGCACTCAACTGTGGGGAGGCACAAGTCGATTGATGAAGGCTTCTAATAATGATTATGATCAAGTCCATGTGCTCTTTCCACTACTTTGGTTTTGAACAATATTCTTTTCATGCGTTCATTGAAATTGATTGATCATATGTTAGGATAAGGCATACTAGTCTCCCTTCGCAATGAATTGTCTTGATTAGCAATAATAGGAATGAAATTATGAATCTACTTCTCTATATTATGAAAATACCAATTATGACTACCATACATTGAGGACAATGTATCTCAAGTGTGGGGATAAGGGAAGAATTGAAAAAATTGAACCTTTTTGAAAAATAAACTTTCTAATAAGCTTAATTGTGCATGAGACCTAAAAAAAATTTTCATACATGGTTAATTATCACTTGTTTATGCATGTATAGATCCATTGGCATGCTTTTTTTGAAATTATAGTAAGGCATTCCCATCACGATTTTTTATAAAAATTTAGGTAGAATTCTTAGGAGGCATAACAAATCGGTTGTAGATGACATACGTGCTTTATATTTTTAACCCTTTCCCACCGTTGAGTTGAGCCTAATTGAGCAATTCATAGCATATCTTGATTTGGTTTATATTTTTTTAATAATGAGGGAAACCATAATGTGCATTTAAGTTAGAACTCGTGTAATTGATGCATGTCAAGATCCTGAACCAATATGTGCATGAATGTGATAGAGGCATTAGGAATGAACCATTTGTTGAACCTTTTCTTTTGAATTCCATACCTTGATAAATTTCCTTTAGACACCATGTTGAGCCCCAACTTGTCGTTTGAATAACCCAACACAATAAGCCTACAAAGCCTTAGCCTTTTATGAAACCTAAGGTGATAAAGTCCAATCCATGACTTGTCTAGAAGTGTCTTTCAAGTATTAGTGCAATAACAGTACGTGTGGTTTGAATTTGGTTATATAAATATATATAAAAAAAGAGAAAAAGAAAAAAAAGAAAGAAGAAAAGCTAAATATGAGGTCAAAATGACCAAAATATGAAGCAACAAAAATAGTGTGAGAATTCGATGACATTATTGCAACTAGATGATAGAGATTGATAAATAAGACGTCTAGCATGTTAAATTGGAATTCATTCATTATTACCCATTCAAAAAGCCCTATTCTATCCTACCTTAAACCTTAGCCTAACATTACAACCCATGAAAGACCTCTTGATTTATGTGTTATATTGTGTTAATTGATGGCGATACGATTAATATACGAGCTTATGATGAAAATGTACATTCTTGGTTTGAGAGTTCCAGATATACTACTATATAATCACTAGTCCACAAAACAAACCAAAAGGAATGTTCATTGTGAGGAATGTGAATGCATGAATATTTGAAGCAAAAGGTGAAAGTTATGCCAACTAAAGATTCTAAGTTTAAAACTTGAATAATATTACATGTTGGGTTGTGAATCTTACATGATAAAAGTGAAAAATAAGTATGCCTTTGGACCTTAACTTATACATTGTTGTGATAGTTTAGCATGTTTTATTAATTAAGGTGAATAGCGCAAGTAAGTTTGTTTGAGGACAAACAAAAGGTTAAGTGTGGAGATGTGATTAAGTGCCAATAATTCAAGGTTTAATTGATCTAATTATATGATTTTACATCATGATTATGGTGAAATAGTTTCAAGCTGTTTGTGTTTTGATTTATAGGTAATTGGAGCTAAAGGAGGCTTATTTTGGAGAATAAGGAGCCAAACACGAAACTACAAGGACTGAAGATGTAAATATCAAAAGTTACAAAAAAGGCACAAAATTAGGCATACCGGCGTATGATACGCCGGGTATGGGCGTATAATATACCGGTCGGCGTATTGGCGGCATATTTGCTGGCGTATTTGACAAAAATTACAGAAGGGGGAGCGTATGATACGCCGACCCTGGGCTTATCATATGCTGGTGGTCCAACAAACTCCGGATTCTGTTGAATTTCAAGCTATTTAAACACAATTCAACCCTAATTCGGAGAACTTTTCAAGCTCAATTCTTGACGATTCTAAGGCGATTTTTGGTGTTCCACGGCTCCCCAAATCATTCACAAACATTCTCCAATTCAGGATCAAAGGCATAGTGAAGATGATGCGTGGCTAGATCCTTTGTGATTGCTTTCGGGTGGATAGTTCCTTACAAGTGAAGTGGTTAGTCATACTTAGGGTTTTATGTTAAACACTTTGTGATTGAATGTAATTAAGGGTTTTGATTGAGTTAAACAATTTGTTTATAAAGAAAGTTATTTGCTTTATCATCAGTTTCCGGTTTCCTTGCATCGTTAGCTCATTGAGAGTAGTAGATAACTTGATAAGAAATAGATGAATTGATAACTTTGTGAAAGAACGAGTCTTAAAAGATTGTTCCTTGGTTATCACTTCAATCAAAAGCTAAAATCTTGAGTCGTGTTATGCAACCTTAAAGTACACTTGATAACCCATCGATCTTGTAGAACTTGAACCCCGGAAGTGATTGTTTCTTATTATTTAGTTAAATCAGTTTTAAAGTTCGTTGCTTTTTGCAATAATCCTTCTTCAGGTCATGATACATCTTTGTAGCACCAGGATGGATGGAATACCGTGTTTTGTGAGCCTCATTCATAATCCTTCCCCTTAGATCCCTATAACAAGGAATCCACATTCGCCCGGATCGGGTTTTATGACCAAGGGTGTTCTCCCCTAAATCCGTTACCTACCCCTTCATTTGTTTAGAGTTGATCCTATCATCTTTTAGTGCCTCATCTTGGAATTCTCTGATTTGACCGATGACATCCGGCGTCACAACCAGCTGGCAAGCCTTCACCCGAATCAGTTCAGGTCTTTCCGTTCGACTGAGGGCATCAGCCACCACGTTCGCCTTGCCCGGATGATAGTGGATTTCGCAATCATAATCCTTGATCAACTCAAACCACCTTCTTTGCCTTATGTTAAGATCCTTTTGTTTGAAGAAATACTTTAAGCTTTTGTGATCAGTGTAGATGGTGCACTTCGTCCCGTACAAGTAGTCCCTCCAAATCTTCAATGCAAAGTCCACAGCTGCCAACTCCAAATCATGAGTAGGGTAATTAACCTCATGGATCTTCAACTGCCGAGACGCATAAGCTACAACCTTATCTCATTGCATCAACACGCACCCTAAGCCCAACCACGATGCATCTGAATATACCACCAAGTCATCATTCCATTCAGGCAATGTCAAGACAGGGGCTTGAGTTAACCTCGTCTTCAATTCTTGAAACGCACTCTCCTGATCGGAACCCCATTCGAACTTTACATCCTTGTGAGTCAGCTTAGTCAACGGGGTGCCCACCTTAGAGAAGTCTTGAATAAATCTTCTGTAGTAACCCGCCAAACCCAGGAAACTACGGATCTCGGATGGCGTCCTTGGGGACTCCCATTGCATTACAGCTTCGACCTTCGCAGGGTCCACTATTATTCCTTCGAGGTTAATCATAGGGCCCAGAAATTGAACCTCTCGTAGCCAAAAGGCATACTTAGAGAACTTTGTGTAGAATTTCTTGTTTCTAAGTATCTCTAGCACCACTTTGAGATAACAGGCATGCTCCTCTTTGCTCTTAGAGTAGACCAGAATATCATCAATGAATATGATCACCGATCTGTCTAGCATCTGTCGGCATACCTGTTTCACCAGGTCCATAAAGGCAGCTGGTGCGTTGGTTAAACCAAAAGACATAACGAGAAAACTCGTAGTGCCCATAACGAGTGCAAAAGGCTGTCTTAGGGATATCCTGCTCCTTCACCTTCAGTTGATGATACCCCGATTGAAGGTCTATCCTAGAGAACCAACTGGCACCCTAGAGCTGATCAAACAAGTCGTCAATCCTTGGTAATGGATACCGGTTCTTCACAGTCAACTTGTTCAGCTCACGGTAGTCGATGCACATCCTCATACTACTGTACTTCTTCTTCACGAATGAAACTAGAGCACCCCATGGAGGGATACTCGGCCGAATAAAGCACTTATCCAGAAGAACTTGCAGTTGCATCATCAACTCTTTGAGTTCAAATGGAGCGAACCGGTATGGTGCCTTGGTGACGGGTTGCGCTCCTGGTGTCAAGTCAATCTGAAACTCGATTTCTCTATCGGGTGGGACCCCTAGCAGGCCTTCGGGAAACACATCGGGGAAATCGCATACTACCTGCACGTCTGTCAGTCGAGGCACGATAGCATCCATATCCTTCACATAAGCCAGGTAGGCACCACACCCTCGCCTCATAAACTTCTCTGTCGTGATCATAGATATCACTCGCGGAGTGATGCATTCCTTGTCCCCGTGAACCGTAACCAAACTGCCATCGGGCGCAATCAGACAAATCATCTTCTTTCGACACATGATATTCGGTTCATAGGTCGCCAACCAATCCATCCCTAACACCACATCAAAACCTCCTACGGCCATCACATACAATCTAGTAGAAAACTTATGACCGTCCAATTCTATGAGGCAATCGTCTAACATAACAGTCACCTTGGTAGACTTTCCTATCGCAGTCTCTACATGGAAAAGTACATCTATATTCCTACTCTTACCATGCATTACACAACAAAAGACAGCATATACAAAGCTCCTACTAGCACCCGAATCGAAGAGCACAGAAGCATACAATTGGTTTACCAAAAACGCACCTGAAACTACTTCAGGGTCCGCTCTGGCTTCTTCCCATGTCATGTTGAATGCCCTTACCTTTGCTTTGGTTCTCTCACTCTTCCTTTTCTCCCCCATAGTCTGGGTGCCTGAGCTTCCTGCTCCACCCTTCTTGCACATCCGGCCCGAGTGGCCTACCTCTCCACATTGGTAGCATCCCGGTACTCTGCACTCCTTAGCATAATGGCCCTCGCCTCCATACTTGAAACACCTATTCGTCCCCACTCTACATTCACCCATGTGACTCTTCCCACACTTCCTACACCCCCTTTGGTCATTCCCCTTCCTCTATTCTGGGCGATGGACGTCAACCCTCATCTTCTTCTCCCCAATTCCATAGTTGTCATTCTTGAACCTCTTCCCATTACCATTCCTATTCCAACCCTTCTCGACCTTCCTCTAGACTGGCATCAAGTCCCTCTCATCATACAATCTCCCCGCCAAATCTACCACGGACCTAAACGTGCTTGGTCTAGCGGTTATCATGTTCCTCCTAATGTCCACTGGCAAACCTTGCATGTACCTCTTAATCTCTGTTGGACATCGGAGTTACCAGATCTGACACAAGTCTTGCAAGTTCATTGAACTTGGAGGTGTACTCTTGATGAGTCATGTTCCCGTCCTCCAAATGCAAGAACTCCTTCTCAGTTTTATCCAACTCTCGATATGGACAATACTCCACCAGCACCAACTCCTTCAAATCTGACCACCTCATCTTTGCTATGGATAGTTTTCCCTCGGCTTGGACAATGTTGTCCCACCGGTACAGTGCCGAGTCAACAAAAGAATGGGAGGCAAACTTCACCTTTTGATCCTTCCGCCATTCACTGCTGTCCAAGACTGCTTCCATCTCTCGAACCCAACGGTGAGCAGCAGTAGCATTGCCATTACCGTCAAAGGTCGGGGGTTTGCATCTCTGAAACCCCCCATAGCTGCACCCTTTAGCAGTCTCCTTCTCTTTCTCCTTCTTTCTATCATCATCATAAATAACAACCTTTAGGCTAGATGGCTCATCTTCAACTTCCTCAGTCCTTTCAGTGGACATTCTTGATTTCCCTTCCTCATTCCCCGTATCCTCAGCTCTTTCCCCATCCTTTACAGCCTTCAACACTTCAGTCACCACCGAAGGTAACACATTCTACATGATGTTATAGACCTCGTCAGCAATAGCTTCCTTCACCGTAGATTCGAGGGTAGCTGATCCTTCACCCTCTTGGTGGCTATGGAGATCTGTGTCCTCATGAACTGTCTTGGGAGCCTTAGCTTTGCTCCTGGTGACACGTGGCCTAGTGGTACGCCTGCCACGAGCACCACCTCAGGTTGCCATCCCAGATTTTCTACCCGCCATAAAAATCTACTCCCTATAAGATTCAAACACCAACAAGGTCATTCAAGGTAATAGCTCAGATTATGTCAAGTATAGTAAGTCCCTAATTACAGTGACCAGTTGTGATTAGCCACTTACTTTACTATTCATTCCCCAAGCATTGCCTATCCTGACTACATCAGCATCCAAATCTACTAAGCACATAAATCAAATAGCACACGTACCTAATACCGGTTAACTTAAGAAAATTACCTGATGGCACGTAGCTACTTGGGCCGGCGTCCCTCCATTTGGTCCCATTTTCAGTTTAAGTTTAGGTTTTGAAATAATTTACCCAATTCTCTTAAACTTAAGCTCTAATACCAACTTGTAAGGCCCCGATCCCGGGAAACCCCACAATTGGTTATTCATAGCACATTACTCATTAAAAATGCATTGAAGTAAGAAAACATGGCAGTGGAATAGTTAACTAAAAACCATTCATGCATTAATAATAACTTTTGCCAGAAAATACATCGTTGTTACAAGTTTCAAAAGAGAACATTTAGTTGCATTACAAGGAAAAAATCTCATTTCTGCATAACATGGATGTTAGTCTTTATTTGCCAAGCAGCTTCAACCTTGTGCCACCCCCAGCAACATCATTACCTGCCAACTGATATGCATAAAAAGTTAGCGTTGCTGAGTGAGTTCTAATTTTGATAATATAGAAAAATATACATTTTGTAAGCTTCACTTGGTTTTCATCCATCATTATACATAATCATTCCTTAAGAGATTCATTATCTTTCTTTCTTTTATTATCTTTCTCTTTCATTAATTAAGATTGCACAAAGCAAGAGCTTACATTGTTGGTTGGCAATAAATGCCGAACCCCTGTCAGTACACATTTATAAGTGCTAGCTAACCCCTGACAGTTGACCCATACTGCTAGGCATGAAGCCTGCTCATGAATACAGGTCCCATTTATTTATTGGTCAATCACAAGGATTAGACCCTAGATGTGCATCCTAAAACAGCCACACACACTAGTTGAGCTAACGACAACAAGGTCGTGCACCTCATTCCATTGTGCTTGCAAGGCTTTTCATTAATTACAAGGGCCCGCGGGTAACATTCATTAGGTTACACTATCTTTCTTTTATTCCTTTGTGACCACTTGATTATGAATAATATTTTTAAGATATCCATTGCATTATAATCACATAACATGAAATAGTAAATATTAATCATAACAGCAACCTATAGGAAAAGGATACAACATTAGTGTTAGAATTCACACTATATACCTAGTTCACAACTAACTAACTAACTAACTATAACACCCAACACCTGCAACTTAACAAACATACAATTTAAGCCCCTGAACCTATGCTAACTATCAATTAGCAAACACAACACTAATACTAATACATATGCTTCGGAAGATTTTAAGCTTCGGAAGATTTTAAGCTTCGGAAGAAAAGCAAACATAAGCTTCAGAAGAAAAGCAAACATAAGCTTTGGAAGAAAAGCAAACATAAGCTTCAGAAGAAAAGATTATGAAGCAAACATAAGCTTCGGAAGAAAAGCAAACATAAGCTTCGGAAGAAAAGCAAAAATAAGCTTCCATCAAAACATAAGTACCAATCACTTAATTTTTTACCCAAAATTCCAAAATAAACCTAAGTGTTCACAGCACATGAAATAGGTATACAGCGGATGACTTAAATACTAAGTGTCCACAGCGGACAGCAAAAGTTCACAGCGGAAGACCAAAGTCCACAGTGCATGAATAAAATACTATCCACTGCAGGTGACTTAAAATATATAAGTGTCCAGAGCGGACAGCCAAGTCCACAGCGGACAGTCTAAATGCCTACGTGTCCACAACGGACACCTATCAGTGCTCAAGTGTCCACAACGGACAGATAATGTCCACAGTGGACAACAAGTTCATCACCTACAATCCAATCTTGTGCAGTTTCTAGTCCCATACACCATCTTAAGCGTATTCTTAGCATAGATCTATCAGGTACACACTTAAAACATTACAAACAACCATTCAACATCATAGGACCTTAAAAGAAAACCTTCATCTTTCATCGACAGTCGTATTTTCAAGGAAAATCATAGTTTGGTTCAGAAACATCAGTCTAATATACATATCAGCCCCAAAAAGTAGAAAAAATGTAAAATAGGGGATCTAGAACTCACCTTAAACGGCCTTTGAGCCAAACACCACAAACCCGAGAGCAAACCCGGAGTTCTAACACCTAAACACACGTAAAGAAGCAAATAAACACATAGAAACACACAGAAATCGGTCCAAAAGCTTGAACCCGACTGAAATCCGAGAAGAAACACGATTAAATCTTGCCTTTTGAGATAATTCTTCTACTTTCTCACTCTAGAACCGGTGGGAGTCCTTTATCTCACTCTAGCCGTATGATTTGAGTGCATGGGGAGAGTATGGGCGGCCTTACCTCCTTTTTAACCCTATTATGGGCCGGTTTTCCCCTTGTACACTTTTAACCCTTGCTTTTTAAAATAAAATCCCTTTTTGCTCCATTAATTTTCTTTCCTTTTCCTTTCTCTTTTTTTTTAAATTTTTGTGTGTTACATTTATACAGGGCTATGATTAGGTCTCTTATGTACCTCACAGCCAGCAACCCTAATATCATGTTTGCTACATGTATTTGTGTAAGATATCAAGCCAACCACAGGATATCACACCTAGTTGTTGTCAAGAGAATTCTCAGATATCTCAAAGGTGCTCCCAAATTGGGCCTTTGGTATCCAAAGAATTCTTACTTCAATCTGTATGCCTATACAGATAGTGACTATGGTGGCTGCAATATGATTGCAAAGTCTATATTTGGGGGATGTCAATTTCTTGGTGGAAGGATAGTCTCATGGCAATGCAAGAAACAATCCTTTGTATCTGCATCAACTGCTAAAGCTGAATACATTGTTGCTGCAAGCTGCTGTGCTAAAGTGCTTTGGATTCAGAATCAGATGCTAGACTATGGATTCAATTTCAAGGAGACTCCTATCCACATAGACAATAATAGTGTTATCTCTATCATAGAGAATCCAGTTCAGCACTCAAAGACAAATCACATCAACATCATGTATCATTTTATGATTTATAAAACTAGTGAAACTTAACATAAATAAATAAGATGCTAATCTATTCACAAAAGCTTTTAATGACTAGAGATTTAAGTATCTTGTATCAGTTATTGGGATGATTAACTTTGAGTAGATTTTTCTTAAACTAAACTCACGATTATTTTTTAATAATATGTGTGTCTTAAGTTGTCTATTTCATCACCATATAAGCCCAGTTTACTTTGGAAGAAACTTTTCAAAATGATATCCCTTAGGATTTTAAGAATTTTGGATGTATTTTCCTTCAAAGACATCATGTTGTCTTCGGAAGAAAATTATGTCTTCAAAACAAATAACTACTTCTGATAAATTAACCTTCGGAAGAAATTATGATATATCTTCCGAAGCTTATTTTGTCACCAAGTACTTATATGTATTGAAGGACTATTCTCTTTCGAAAGCAATTGAGTCTCAGAAGCTTTGTTCTCTCTTTGAATAAAATTTATGATATTTGATATCTTTCGAAGCAAAATCTATCTAGGAAGTAAAAATTACTCTTAAGTATTTTTCTTCCAAAGCAAAAATTCTTAAAAATCTAAGGAATATCTTCCAAAGCCAAATTTGGCTTCGGAAGTTTTCTCAAGAATTCTGAAGATAAATCACTTTCGGAATATCTTCGACTTCAAAGAAAACTACCTTTTTGGACACTTTTTAAGAGGTGGGACCGGCATTCGGATTTCAAAGTTTATCCGTTTGCATTAACTTTGTCTCAAATTCATATCATATATATTTGTACAATGGTTCCCCCTCATTCACTATTCTCCTTCATTTGCAAGATTCAAACCATAAATTCACCCACAAACCGACTTTGTTTCTACCTTTCTTCATCACAAAACTACTCAAAATAGCCAACCTTGATCCCCGAAACCAACCGGATCTTGCAATGCACTTACACAGGCAACAGAATCAAGTTGCTCTGTTGTCGTCTGAGAAAGATCCTGGTTTCTCAGACGTTTGCCGCTTCTTATCTCATACCAACTACCTCACTGCCTTCACAATCGACCCTCCATTATATGAAGATCAACTTTTGGAGTTCTGAATGACCAAATTCCAGAGGACCTTTCCTATATAGTCCATGGAATGGTTCAAGGGATCAAGTTAAGATATTCTTAATTTGTATATACAAATCTGCTTGCAAACTTGGACTCCTTAGAATATTATATGTTCCCTAGATATATTCAATACATTCTTAACTGTGAACTGGGCTCACAGTTAAGGGGAACAGGTAACGTTCTTAAATTGGGACAGATGAAGCCCGGCATCTTCAAGGTAATGAGAAAGCCAACTGTTAGCTTCTCTGGGGTAGAAAGAGCCCTAGTCCTAGAAATGTTAGAGCTCATTGCTCAAGGTGACAACTTGGCAGCACCAGCCAATGTTGAACCCACACCTACATCTGCAACCCCAACACAGCCACAAATCACCATCACCTACCAAAGAAAATCAAAACGAACTACTACTCAGTCTACTCAGATTGAGCAGGCCCCTAAATCACCAACCATACAGGAAGAAATGGACACTAGGTCTCCCACTTCTCCTGAGGAGCAAACCACTCCCATCATTTCTATAATCAGTGCTGAGGTTCCTCATGCTTAGCCTGATGATCTCACAACCCCAGTCTTAAGCCTTCACTCAGAGTCTCAAGCCTCTAGTGATCAACCTTTAGGGGAAAGTTACCGTCCCCAGCCACTTGATCTTAACCAACTAATACCCAACCTTTAATTCTATGATGATGAAGATATAGGATTTAGTGAGTACCATGAATCTCTTTTCTCCACTCCTGCTCTAACAGAGATGAGTGCTCCTGTATCACCTATATCTAGCCCACATCATCCACCCACAACTGAGGTGGACCTTCCTGAACCTGTTCAGGAGGCTCATATGAAAGAGGCTCTCACTTTTGCAGTGATTACATCATTCAGACCTCAACCATGGAAACTCAGCCCATTGACACTTCTTTTGAAGTTGTCAGTGTGTAGGGGAAAACCAGCAGCCAAGAAACTGAAGCTGGTAATGAGGAAGAAGACCTTGGTCCTATTTCTCATCTCTCCGTGATTCTTCAGATGAAGATGAGGGGAGTATGCAACTAAAGGTGCACAAACTATCCAAACTCTACAACTATTTAGTTTCAAAGGTAAGTCACCTAGAATCTTAGTGGCTACCTTACAAAGAAGGGTCAATGACCAGCAACTTGAGATCACCGATCTTAATCGCAAGTTAGCTAAGAGATCCATCCAGAGGACTCAACCAGGCCCACCAGAACATGCGAATGTGGTGGACCTAACTCCTAGCTCCCCTATGCAAAAGGGTGATGCTACCAAAAAAGGGAAGAAAGTCTTACTTACAATCACAGAACCTGGTAGTTCCTCTCAAAGTATGGACATGGAGGATTCACCACCCTCACTTGTAGTTGTCAATACTTAACAACCTCCTCTAGTCCATATTGATGTGGACTCACTCATTCAAAGCTTGTTTGAGGAGGGTATACCAAGCGCAATGCCTATTCCATCTCACCTATCTAATAATTCAATAGTGGGATGAAGGTATGATGAAGAAAGGAGAGCCCTAGTAATCTCTAGGTCTCAGGTTCAACAAGAGTCTTCAACTTCTAGTTGACCTCCCACTTGCCAACCCAAGCGCAATGCCTACTCCATCTCACCCATCTGAGATACTATAAGAGCAACTATCTAGTTGACCTCCCACTTGCTAACTCAAGTCAAAACAAGTAAGCTGCAAGGTTAGCTGATAGGATCCAACAAAGGGTGCTTAAAGAGCTCAAGCTGAGAACAAGATTATATAGACAGAGGCTAGCAGGCAAGACTGTTGGTCAACTGGATGTTGAGGTAGAACCTAAGATTAGCATCGAAGGGGAAACCTTGGCTGAAGGCCTAGCAGTTGAGCCTGTGAACCTTGAGATAGGAGCTACTTCAGCACCCTCAGCACCAATTACCCTCGGTAAGGCACCAGCTGGTGAAGGTGTCTCACAACCTCTCTCTAACCAGAGCTTAAGTGCGAAACCAAGAAATGAAGGCCAAAGCTCTCTCCAACCTAAGTCACACAGGCCTATGAGTGACAACGGGAAAAGGAAGATGACTCCTAAGGATATTGAGGAGGAGAAGAGAGAGAGGAAGAGGAAGGCAATAGGAGACAGTTCAAGTGAGACCCCTGGCTTCATGCAAGCTACAATCAGGGTTGCCCCCAGGACAAGCACTCAGGATGATGAGTTAAGGGCATGCAGGACCGGTTAAGGGATGAACAATACAATCAGTCTCATAATGAGGAGAGTGTTAGAATACTTAACAGATCAAATGGGGAATCGGTTTTATGTAAGTGATACTAAAAACAGAAGTAAATGAGACAGAATTAAGAACAAGAACAAGATAAGTATGGTTTTCAAGAATGTTGTATATTGCTCTCAAGTTCTTTTACAAGTGTAACAAAAGCATAAAAAGAAATACAAGGACCTGAGATACTTTATACTACATCCTACAGCTGGCCATACTTTGAAAGCCAGCTGGAAACATTAATCTAGACAACAAGATTAATGTAAAGTCAAAAGGCAGATTGTCTTTTAACTAGTGACTATGACATGCCATAGCTCACATCCTAATATATTATAAAAGGATAAAAGGTACAAAGTAGGAAGTTACAGACTCACGAGCATAATCTACAGTTTACTAAAACATGGACCTTTTCACCAACTTGTATAAGTTGGTGAGTCATCAGAGATGCAGCGGAAAGTAAATCAGCTTTATGGAAAAGTAGATCAGAGAAAGCATGTCCTCTCTGTCTTTGGAAGAAATCAGTCTTCACTTCATTGGCTTCGGAAGACTTTGTCTTTGAAGCTTCGGAAGACTTCATCTTTGGCTTCGCAAAATTTGGTCTTTGGCTTCGGAAGATTTTTACACTTAGAATAATTTCTGTGATGAGTGTAAAACTTCCGAAGTAACTTCTACCTTGTACATCAGTGCATGCATGCAGGAATCTCCTTGGTTGTTTTAGCTTCTTTGGTTGCATCAGCCTTCTAATATAACCTTACAAACTCCCCCTAGGCTTATGCTACTGATGGAGAGGGTGAAACGCAAGCTTTAATATGCGTTAATTGTGAGTTTTATGCGTGTTTTATGCGTTTACTTGCCTTGAATGAGTTAACTATGAGTTATTGGTGTTTTGCAGGTTAAACGCGTAAATCGGGGAAGTTACGATGGTTAGAGATGGAGAGGAATGCGCTGGAATGGTATTAGCCGCTCAGCATAACAATCAAACACATCAAACGTAGCTTACGGTTCCGTTGACGAAAAATAATGCGCTAGTTGTATGCTGGGGATATTAGGGTTTTGTTTTTCATTATGAATTGGGGGGATTCATTCTCAGACGAACCAGGGAGCATAGTTTGGGCACGAAGTCAAGGTTCTTCACCACAAATCATCACGATTTCACACCCGATCATCAATTCGATCATGTGTTCATCTTCAATCCAAGTTTTTGTCGATTCCATGTTTACGCTGAGCGGCTAAACTCCTTAGGTTTCCTCCGGGTGGAGGGTTCTTGTAAGTTAAACAACTTTGATGTGTTTGATTGTTATGAACTCGGTGATCTAAGCATTCGATGCTTTTCACCGCTTGATTTGATTATCTAATTGTAACCGATTAACTTTTATTGAATTCTAATTTTTATTCATTCAATTCCCAAGAGTTCTAGTAATTGGGATATATTTGAATTGGGGATTAGGGTTGGTAATTGTAATTGATATTCATTTGATAACCTCTCGTTATGTACTAATCAGAGTACTTAGTCTCTGGATGTCACAATTAGTAATTAGGTCAACACTTATGTTTATGTAAGTGTTTTATCAATCATATCATTAGGGTTTAACTAAGAATCGGAAATCCGGATGAACCTTTGTTTCTCCCATTGATTGCAACTTTGTTTTTAGTAATTTCTAGTTAATCAACCAAACAAACAAACAGATTTTCCATTTCAGTAATCATTAAAGAGTACTTTTCATAACAACACTTTCCACAATCCTCCTCTGGTTCGATTCCCGACTTATCCTAGCTATAGTTTATTTCGGTTTTTGCATGTCACCAATGACAGACATCAAAATGGTGCCGTTGCCGGGGAGGCGTGCACAAAGTGTTTAGTTCAGTTAAGTATTTAGTCAAAACTCTCAAAAACCAAAAAAAAAATTGAAAATTTTGAAATAAAAAAATACAAAAAGAGTTTTAGGTTGTTTTGTTCGGAATTACGCGTAGTTTCTTGTTTGTGTTGTGCAGGTGAAGTCACAGGTGTATGCATCATACGAGGAAGTCCGGGAAATCTTCGCCATTACTATTCGATCCGGAGATTGAAAAGACCGCTCGTAGGGACCGTATACTCCATCAAGAGAACCGAGTACAACATTCTCCTCTGAAACCCATGTCCGGATTAGGCAACATGGAACTGCAACATTCGCAAGCAGAGTTTAGCTCATCATCATCCGTTCAATTCTCACCATCGCCCAAGAATCCAGCACCTAATACCACCCTACCTACCCCCACCACTACCACCCAACTACCACCGATGCCACCACCACCGTTTACTAATCCAAACCCAAACCCAACAGTTAACCCACCGGCGGTTATCCAACACAGTCCACCTTACGTGAGAGTCATTCCTGATAAAGTTGTCACGACTGCAGGTCAACATCAGAACCAATCCATTAACCCAAGGTAACCGATTAATTCGTCTACCACAGCTCCAGCAACATCCAATCAAAACCAAAACCAAAGAAGTTTCCAACAGTTCGCTTATCAGGGATCGACATACGATCAAGGAAACAGTTCATGGAATTACGGAGAAGAGTATGATAAGTTCGATTATATGGACAATTCAGGAGCTCGACAAGTGGTTCAACCGGGTAATCTTAATGCACAAGGCGTGGGATTTCATCCAAATCCTACGGGGTATCAACAAGTACCACAACCCGATCCAATCAATCAACAACCCATTCCAAGAAGGCCATTAGATATTCCGCTACCACCACCAGTGCCTCAGATGCCGGGTCAAGCAAGACCCCTCCCCAGAAACTTAAACCCACCGGTTAACTTACCGGAAGGCATTCCACGGAGATATCATAGGTGACCGATCCGCGGTGTGGAAAGCCACTTTAAACCTGCTATAGCTAACAACCCATCACCAGTTTTGATCCCACAATTGCAAGGAGGTCGATCATTCGAAGTCCGGGCACAGTCAATCTCAAGTTTGCCAATGTATCATGGGTTGGCACATGAAGAGCCATACTTGCATATCGCCGCGTATGATGCACGGTGTAATACCATTGGAGGTCAAGGGTTTACGGCAGACGATGTAAAAATAGTGCTCTTTCAGTTCACACTTGTAGACAAAGCGCAGCAATGGTTTCATTCGTTACCGTCTGCATCGATTTTCACATGGCCTGATATGCAACAAACCTTCTTAGACGAGTTTTATACTCCGCAGCGAACAAACAAGGCTCGTGAAGATATTCGGGGCTTTCAACAACAAAACGGGGAGTTGTTTCATGAAGCGTTTAACAGATTCAAGATGATGTTAAAGAACTGTCCACATCACGGAATTCAGTTGTGGGAGTTATTGAACGCATTTCATGAGGGATTGACGGATGAAGACGCACGGGATTTAAGTTCGATATCGAACGGTACATTCGGTACTAACTATGATGATGAAGATTGGGAATACTTGGAGAAGAATGCCAACACGTCCAAGCGAAAGGCTCAGTACTCAAGAAGCACTCGGCATTCGGTAGTGAGAGCAGTAGAGAATCCACCTGAAAATAATGGGCAGTACCCATTGTGTGGACATTGTGGGGACATCGGACATATAGCCGATCAGTGTCCGGCCATTATCGGTGGAGGTGAAGATGTGAATTTTGTTCGAGGTGGAAGTGGGGGTAAAAATTTTAATATACAGTCTAACACGTATCATCCGGGCCATAGAAATCACCAGAACTTCAGTTACGGAAATGCAAATAACCAAAGCAATCCAGGATTTCAAGGTAACAATCAATTTGGTGGTCAGCGGAACTTCAACCAACAGCGGTTTCAAGGAAATGTTCAAGGAGGCTACCAGAACAACCAGAGAGGACCAACTGTGCCCTCTAATGACTCTGGAGGTGATGATATCATGAGCATGTTAAAGTCAATTCAGCAAGATATGCAGAAAAAGAGTCAGCAGGATGAGGTGAGAGCACAGAAAGATGAGGTGCGAGACAAGGCCATTCAGTTGTTAACTACACAAATGGGCCAGCTCGCGACTGAGATGAAAGAGTTGAAGCAAAGTAGTGGAAAGCTACCGAGTGATACAACAACAAACCCAGCTCATCAGAAGAAAGGTAGCTCAGTCGGCCAGGTAAGTACTCTTAGAAGTGGTAAAAATTATAATAAGGTCGACACTCCACCACAGCTTGTTGATGGTGTGATGGAGGATTTAGGTGAGGATGGTGAGAGTGGTGCTGAGTCGGAACAAAATGTCGTTAAAATTAATGATACAATTGCTACTAACACCCGTGCTACAACCGTTGAGCCAATCAAGGCTAAGGAAGGGGAGCTAATTTCACCTCCTTTTCCTGAAGCTTTGAAGAATCCGGGTAACACAAGCATAATTAACAAAAGGGGACCTCAACCGGAGGAAATCTGGGAGGTGTTTAAACAAGTAAAAATCAATTTACCCTTAATCGATGCAATTAAGCAAGTTCCGGCTTATGTTAAATATCTTAAAGATATGTGCACTCAAAAACGGCAACATAAGATTCCAAAGAAAATTGATTTAACTGAGAGAGTTAGTGCCGTGTTAAATGGAGTGCTTCCACCTAAGTTACGGGATCCGGGAACGCCCTTAATTTCAATTCAAGTAGGCGAGTTTAAAATGAACCGGGCATTATTGGATCTTGGGGCTAGTGTGAGTATCCTTCCGGGAAGCTTGCATGACCAATACGATTTTGGTCCTCCACGTCGTGCCGACACAACCGTTGTGTTGGCAGATTAGACTCCTAAGCTTCCCCGAGGGATAGTCCACGATGTTATCATGAAGGTGGAGGAATTATATTATCCGGTGGATTTTTGGTGCTTGATTATGTCTCTTCAGACCAAATTAAGCAACCAAATGTGATTTTGGGCCGACCTTTCTTAGCCACGTCACATGCATTGATCGACTGTCGCACGGGCACAGTCGATATGACATTTGGCAATAGAAAGGTCCGATTAAATGTTTTCTCTAACGTTTCTGACATGTTTTCGAGTGATGAATGTCTCATGGCAGATGTGATAGACGGATGTCATCCTCACATGGAGGACGAGATGCCCGAATTGTGTTTTTTGTGTGGCAGGGCCGAAGAGAATCACATGTGCGAGTTGGCGGAAGAGGTACAAAGCTTGGAAGCACTGGCGGTACAGGAACGAAGGCCTCAATGGACTCATCATGTGGAGAGGTTTCCAGCTGAAATTTCATTGGGGTTGAAACCGTCACTAATCAGTCCACCGAAGGTTGAGTTGAAAGAGCTGCCATAGCATCTGAAGTACACATTCTTGGGACAGGAACAGACTCTCCCGGTGATTATTACAGCCAACTTAGAAAAGTAGCAAGAAGAAGCACTACTAAAGGTGCTAAAAACCCATCAAGCAGCGATCGGGTGGACTCTCGCAGATTTAAAAGGTATAAGCCCATCCATTTGTATGCATAAGATTATAACTGATGCAAATACGAAGCCTGCATGAGATACACAGAGGCGGCTTAATCCTAATATGCGAGAAGTGGTGAAGAAAGAAGTTATCAAGTGGTTGGACAATAGGATCATCTATCCCATTCAGACAGTGCATGGGTTAGTCCAACCCAAACGGTGCCCAAGAAAGCAGGAGTTCAGATTGTGAAGGGTGAAAACGGTGAGCAAATAGCTACTCGGCCGGTAACTGGGTGGCGGGTATGTATTGATTACAGGAAATTAAACGCCGCCACCTCAAAGGATCACTTTCCTTTGCCCTTTATAGATCAAATTGTTGAGAAGTTATCAGGTCAGAGATTTTACTGCTTTTTAGACGGTTATTCGGGGTACAATCAGATTGCCATTCACCCCGATGACCAAGAAAAGACCACATTCACTTGCCCGTATGGCACTTTCGCATTCAGGCGAATGCCATTTGGGCTGTGTAATGCCCCGGCCACCTTTCAAATGTGCATGATGAGTATATTTTCAGATATGGTTCGAGATGCTTTAGAAATTTTTATGGACGATTTTTCAGTCTTTGGGTCATCATTTGATACGTGTTTGAACGAATTGTCTAGGGTATTAGAACGGTGTGTCCAAACAAACCTGGTGCTAAGTTGGGAAAAGAGTCATTTTATGGTTCAAGAGGGTATAGTTTTAGGGCATGTCGTGTCTAGCAAGGGGATTGAGGTCGATAAGGCCAAAATTAAAGTAATTTCTACATTGCCTCCCCCGACTAACGTGAAGGGCGTCCGTTCCTTTTTAGGACACGTCGGGTTTTACCGTAGGTTTATAAAGGGCTTTAGTGTAATAACAAAACCTTTATGTAACTTACTTTTGAAAGATGTTCCGTTTGAATACAATGGTGAATGTTTAAAAGCGTTTGAGGTGTTAAAGGAACAATTAGTACAAGCCCCGATCTTGCAATCACCTGATTGGACAAAACCCTTTGAAATAATGTGTGATGCAAGTGATTTTGCTATCGGGGTTGTACTTGGTCAAAGAGTTGATAAGAAACCGGTTGTGATTTACTACGCAAGCAAAACTCTCTCGGATGCTCAACTTAATTACACAACAACGGAGAAAGAGTTGCTTGTAGTTGTCTATGCGTTAAACAAATTCCGGTCTTATATTTGTGGAAGTAAGGTAATCACTTATTCTGATCACAGTGCAGTCAGGTACTTAATGGAGAAGAAGGATGCCAAACCGAGGCTGATTCGGTGGATCCTACTATTGCAAGAGTTTGATCTCGAGATTCGGGACAAGAAAGGATGTGAGAATGTGGTTGCCGACCATCTGTCACGACTACCTTCAGGAGTGGAGGATATCACACCCGAGATTAATGAGCAATTTCCTGATGAGTTTATAATGTCTGCTAGTTCCGGGCCATGGTATGCTAATTTTGCAAATTATCTTGTTTCAGGTACCGTCCCGGAGGCATGGAATAAGTGTAGGAAGCAGCAATTCCTTACACAGGTGAAGAATTACATCTGGGACGAGCCAGATTTGTTCCGAATTGGTGCTGATCAGTTCATTCGAAGATGTGTTCCTGAGACGGAATTCTTAGACGTGCTACAGCATGCTCACTCATCTGCTTGTGGAGGCCACTTTAGCGGTCAAAATGCAGGCCACAAAGTCCTTGAGTCTGGTCTTTACTGGCCAACCTTATTTAAGGATGCTTTTGATTTCGCTAAACACTGTACTAATTGTCAAAAGATGGGTGGGATTTCCAAACGGGATGAAATGCCAATGTAGCCAATTTTGGTTGTTGATATATTTGACGTGTGGGGGATCGATTTCATGGGTCATTTCCCCAATTCGAATGGTAACTTATACATACTAGTGGCAGTTGATTATGTTTCAAACTGGATTGAAGCAATTGCCACTAAGACCAATAACCATACCGTTATCTGCAAGTTTGTTCAATCAAACATTTTTGCAAGATTCGGGATACCCCGGGTGATCATAAGTGATGGGGGATCCCATTTTAAAAACATTAACTTTGGCAAACTGCTGAAACGGTATGGAGTTGACCATCGAATTGCTACACCATATCATCCACAAACGAGTGGACAGGTTGAAGTGTCGAATAGGCAAATAAAAGAAGTTTTGCAAAAGACGGTGCGAACTGACCGTAGGGATTGGTCGACCAAATTGGACGACGCCTTATGGGCATATCGTACTGCCTATAAAACTCCTATCGGCACTACACCCTATCGTTTGGTGTACGGGAAGGGTTGTCATTTACCCATGGAAATCGCACATCGGGCATTGTGGGCTGTTAAACAGGTCAATACTGACTATTCTAATGCAGGTGCCCACAGGTTGTTGAAATTAAGCGAGCTTGAAGAATTACGCAACGAGGCGTACGATACCGCAGCCGCATACAAGGACAAGATGAAAGTGGTGCATGACGCAAAACTGCGGCGTGTGGCGTTCGCGATAGGTCAACGGGTATGGTTATTTAACTCACGTCTTAAATTGTTTCCAGGAAAATTGAGGAGCAAGTGGACGGGTCCATTCTTTATCACAAGAGTGGGAAAGTTCGGAGACGTGGAGATCGAAGACCCGAAGGATGGTAAGAGACAAGTGGTGAATGGTCACCAACTGAAACCGTACTTAGACGGTGATGATTTGAATCCGCAACCGGAGGAGGTGAACTTTCTTAAGGGTTCACCGGAGTATACGACCGTCTGAGGGTCATGAGAGTCCGGCTGAAGACTAAAACTTAGAGCTACCGGGAGGCAACCCGGATTTCGGTACATAATTGTTTTTTATTTCATTTGTTTTGGTGTTGGTTTTCGTGTGTTTGTTTTCCAGTGTAAGTGAACTTTGAGATACACCCACGTATCAGGCAAGTGTGGGGATGTTTTGAACGCCCGGTTATGTTTAACTCATGTGTCGGGGACGACACGGAATTTTCACGGGGGGTGAAAGAGGGGACGACACGCTTATTAAACAAGCCACCCTATTTCTTTAGTTCGCATTTTAAAAAAAAAATTACGGTTGAGAAACCGTAGCCTACGGCCTCCAACCGTAACCTACGGTTTAAGGTTTCTTGGGGTATACTTGATTGGCGGAAGTGCGAGTGGGCAGGTTGAGGAACCGGTACATCCCGGTTATTCTTGGGGTATACTTGATGGGGCGATGCAGGAAACGGTGGAGAGGAGCCGGCCACCGGAATATGGCGGTTGGGAGAGTGCTGATCAGTTTTTGTACGACCAACAGTCACGACACGAGGTCATGAACGAAAGGGGGCACAGAGAGATGATCGAGCACATAACACGGCTTAATAGGATGAGGTATGTGAATGAACAGATGGAGCTCAACATGCGAGCATTTGATGAGAATCAAACCCGGAGGCATTTAGATCATTACCGAGGGGTGACATCTGCGGGACCCCCACAATACGTGGATTACGATCAGTTACCCCCAAATCAAGCCGGGATGCCAGAATATCCAATGCCTCAAGTACATGGCTCAATGTGGTTGCCGAGGCAGTATTCGGAACCGCATTTTCAGAGTTCGTATCCATACCAGCTGCCACCGTACGACTACCCAGCATAGCAACCCGCCGTAGCTCAATCATCAACCCAACAGCAGCAAGGACCGCGAGAGGGAGGCTTGGCGGACATATTCGACATGACCGCCTTTTATGAGCACTTGGGAGGATACTTTGGTAGACCACCGGGTCCATCATATCAGTAAGGCACTCTCTAACTCGTTCAGGTCCATGTGCTTTGTCTTGTACTCTATTTGAACAATTTACTTGCTTTTCGTTTTGGTGTGTTTTTTGTGCTTGGTGGTGTAGACTTTGTTTGTTTGTTTGTTAAGGGAATGTGTATTTTGTTTAATTGTGTTTGGAGTTAGCTGATATGGATTGTTTGGTTGATATTCCCGGGTTAGTTTTTAAAGGCACCATACATTGGGGACAATGTATCCCAAGTGTGGGGATGTGGGAACCCGGGAAGGGATTTGTGGTTAGGAGTTGAAGAGATTGAAAAGTGATTGAAATCGATGAAAAATTGAAAATTATAAAAATTTCAAAATTTTTAAGTGATTTGAGTGAGTTAATTGGATACAAAAACTAAGGTTTCAATCGCTAATGGGTTTCTCACCGGTAGTAACTAACATAGTCCCTTGTCATGGTTGTCCCTTTAAGTTTCATGAGAGTAGGTCTGACAGTTTTTAGGGAAAAGAATTGAGAAGAGATGTCTACCTAGGAGTAACATGTTTGAAATTGCATATGCTACATGTCGGTAACCGTTGTACCTTGTCTTGGTGAGATCTTGAGCCTGATAGAATGATTTACCTTGAAAATTTTTTTTGTTGAGTGTAGGCCGTGTGTTATTCTGTGTTAGAACTTGTGTAATTTGATGCATTCTGAGATTGTGGATGTGACATGTGCACGTAGACGATAAAGGCATTAGGATTTTCTGTTTATGTGTTACCCAAGCACCACCCTTAGTAGCCTTGTTGAGCCTATATCACCTTTCATTTGTCCACCCGAAGTAAAGTGGGTTGTTACCAACCGTGAATGCCAAGTTATTACTAAAAAAAAAAAAAAAAAAAAAAAAAAAAAAAAAAAGGAGAAAAAGAAGAGAAAAAAACAAAAAGAGAATTCGTTTTGTATATAGTTTAAGCTATATTGGGTAGAAACCAACCCAAAAGTTGAGTCGTTATTTGTGCAAATAAGTTATCACGGTTTGGTCGTTTATTTGATAGCCATGCAGCAAAAAAAAAAATTACCTTTAGCCTAAGCCAAAACCCGAAAATCCTTTTGATATGTATCATGTTATGTGTTACGATAGAGGTTTGATTGTTATACAAGCTTATGATTGCGGAATTTCATATGTGGTCTTGAGTGTTAAATATACTAGCACATTGCACGCTAGTTCAGATATTAACCCGAGAGGAGAGTATATTGTGAGGGGCGTGTAGCAAGTGTCTGAATCATAAACATGTTAGTTTTAGATAAACAAGTCTTGAGTTTTGAAATTGCATCAAATGTTGTTAGACTGTCAATCTCGATTGTGTTAGTCTATGGGATGGGTAGGACTTGGGACTTAGACTGTGAATCGGTTGAGGGATTTAGAGGTATTGTTACTGTGGTGAGTAGTTCTAATTGGTTTGCTTGAGGACAATCAAAGGTAAGTGTGGGAATGTGATGGAGAGGGTGAAACGGGCGAGCTTTAATGTGCGTTAATTGTGAGTTTTATGCGTGTTTTATGTGTTTACTTGCCTTGAATGAGTTAACTACGAGTTATTGGTGTTTTGCAGGTTAAACGCGTAAATCGGGGAAGTTACGATGGTTAGAGATGGAGAGGAATGCGCTGGAATGGTATTTGCAGCTTTTGGAGCGGTTTCGGTACGCGTTCGGTTGATGAAATCATGTGAGAGTGTAAGGCACGAAAAAGAGTGAAGTCCAGGGGCCGTTTGGCAGTTAATGGAAAGTTGATTATAGTTGAATATGTGAGAAATAAGAAGGAACAAAGTTGAGGAACTTGTTAGTCATTTTGTGAAAGTTAATTGAGAGTTGAAATATTGAAGACAGGAACGCGACCGTAGCCTACGGTTCATCAACCATAGGTTACGGTTAAGAGGGCCTGAAAATATTTTGTTCAGAAGGTGGGAACCGTAGCTTACGGTTCCGTTGAAGAAAAATAATGTGCTAGTTGTATGCTGGGGATATTAGGGTTTTGTTTTTCATTATGAATTGGGGGGATTCATTCTCAGAAGAACCAGGGAGCATAGTTTGGGCACGAAGTCAAGGTTCTTCACCACAAATCATCACGATTTCACACCCGATCATCAATTCGATCATGTGTTCATCTTCAATCCAAGTTTTTGTCGATTCCATGTTTACAATGAGCGGCTAAACTCCTTAGGTTTCCATCGGGTGGAGGGTTCTTGTAAGTTAAACAAATTTGATGTGTTTGATTGTTATGAACTCGGTGATCTAAGCATTCGATGCTTTTCACCGCTTGATTTGATTATCTAATTGTAACCGATTAACTTTTATTGAATTCTAATTTTTATTCATTCAATTCCCAAGAGTTTTAGTAATTAGGATATATTTGAATTGGGGATTAGGGTTGGTAATTGTAATTGATATTCATTTGATAACCTCTCGTTATGTACTAATATGAGTACTTAGTCTGTGGATGTCACAATCAGTAATTAGGTCAACACTTATGTCTATTTAAGTGTTTTATCAATCATATCATTAGGGTTTAACTAAGAATCAAAAATCCGGAGGAACCTTTGTTTCTCCCATTGATTACAACTTTGTTTTTAGTAATTTCTAGTAATCATTAAAGAGTACTTTTCATAACAACACTTTTCACAATCCTCCTCTGGTTCGATTCTCGACTTATCCTAGCTATAGTTTATTTCGGTTTTTGCATGTCACCAATGACAGACATCAGCTACCAAAACAGAGAAGTTATTCAGATGTTGATAGTCCTTATTAGGATTAAGACCATACCTTTCTTCATCATCTGGTCAGGATCCTTCAAACTCTCATAATATATTCTCATGTCATGGAGATCATGTAGAGGAAGATCAAGCATGTCTTGCCAGAAATAGACATCTTGACCTCCATGATCTCTGATGACATACCACCTGTCTGGATTAGTAACAAAAGTTCAGGACAAGATGGGTCTTCCAGTTGCAAGAGGCTCTACTTGAGTTGGAGTTGGTTGAACAGTCTGTTCTTGCACTACCTCAGGATACTCTGACTCATCCTAAGGTGTAAAGGTGGATGCCTTGGTCTTTTTATTCGAAACACTCTTCATGGCCATCCTTTTCCTCCTCTTTGAAGTCTTTAACTGAGAGGACTGGTCTTCAGCATCAGGTTGTTCTACTGTGTCTCTCTCAGTTGGGTTCTCTTCTCTCACAGGTTCAGAAGGAGAGTGAAGAAGACCCTGCTATGGATCAAAAGATAAAGTTGGATGAGATGCAGCTCTAGGTCTAGGTTGTGTTTTCTCAGGGGGTTCAACCTTGACCTCCACTTTAGGTTGAGCTGGACTTGATGGAGAATGCAAGTCAACAAGCTCTCCCTTCTTAATCTTCTGCTTGATCACCCTGATGTGCTCATCTATAGTGGATAGAGACATTAGACCAAGCCTCCTTCCTGAGAATCCATACAATTTCAAGAAGCCCATCATCCTTTGTCTACTAGCAGACTTCTTTTGACTCTTTTGGATGATGGCTCTTAACTTTGGAGCTTCTTCCTTTAGTTTTCTCTTAGCAGCCTTTTGTTCCTTGATGACTTGTTGCTCCAGCTGTTTGAGATAATCAAATTCAACATACTCATATGATAAGGGAAGAAGTGCGGATGCCTGATCGACTCCTGTGGCACTCAGGTCGCTAATCATGTTTTGTCTATCAGCTTCCTTGTATACCTGAGATTGTTCAGTTGCCATAGTCTCTTTCTCATGATTTTCCTGAACTGATGAGAGGGTAGGAGCATGCTTGTAGACCCTTTTCTGTCTCCTTTCTTCCTTGTTCTTGAGGAGCAATGCTGCATCCTCTGCCTATTTCCTCTCCTTGGACAATTCCTTGTCAGCCAATTCATTCAGTTCATCTAAGGGGAGAGAGAGTAGTTCATCCACATTGTAGTTTCTGGTCCCCAAGTAGTTTATCCTGGCTGCCCTCAACTCACCATCCTGAGTATTTGGTCTGGGGACAGCCCTAATGGCAGCTTCCATGAAGCCTAGAGACTCTCTTGAACTTTCTCACCTTAGCTTCCTCTTCCTCTCTCTTTCTCCTCCTCAATGTCCTCAGAAGTCAGTTTCCTTTTCCCTTTGTCACTCACAAGCCTTCGTGAATGAGGGTGGAGAGGCTTTGGCCTTCATTACTTGATTCAGCAGTCAAGCTCTGGCCAGAGAGAGGTTGTGAAGCACCTTCACTAGCTGATGCCTCACTGAGGGTAATGGGTGCTAAAGAAGTTCATGTCTCAAGGTTCACAGGTTCAACTTCTGGTCCTTCAGTCAAGGCTTTCCCTTGAAAGCTAATCTTAGGGTCCACCTCAACATCCAGTTGACCAAAAGTCTTACCTGCTAGCCTCTGTCTATATACTCTTGACCTCAGCTTGTATTCTTCAAACACCCTTTCTTGAATCCTATCTGCTAATTTTGCAGCTTGTTTATTTTGACTTGGGTTGACAAGTGGAAGATCAATCAGATGGATGCTCTCATAGAAGCTCAGGTTGAAAAAGTTGAAAATTTTCTGTTGACCTTGAGATCTAGAGATGACTAGAGCTCTTCTATCAGTGTTATACCTCCATCCCATGATTTGATTCTCAGAATGAGGAGATGGGATAGGCATAACTTTAGGAATACCCTCCTTAAACAAACTTTGTATGAGTAAGTCCACATCCATGTAGACTTGAGGAGGTTGCTGAGTATGGATAATTGCAAGTAAGGGTGGTGAATCCTCAAAGTCCATACTCTGTGAAGAACTCCCAGGTTTTATGATTGTATGGACTTTCTACCCCTTTTTAGTAGCATCACCTTCTTGAATAGGTGAGCTTGGGGTTGGATCTGTCACATCCACAGGTTCTTGTGGACCTGGTTGAGTTCTCCTGAATGGTCTCTCAGCTAACTTGCCCTTGAGATCCGTGATCTCAATTTGCTGGTCATTGACCCTCCTTTGTAAGATAGTCACCTGAGATTCCAGGTGACTTATATTTGAGACTAAATAGGTGTATGTTTTTGTCAGTTTTTGCACCATTAGTTTCAGACTCCCCTCATCTTCATCAAAAGAATCATGAGGGATGAGAGAATAAGATCAAAATCTTCTTCCTCATCACCAACACTTTGTTCTTGGCTGCTGGATTTCCCCTGCACCATGACAGCTTCAAGTGAAGTATCAATGGACTGGGTTGCCATGGTTGAGGTCTTAATGATGTAATCACTTGCTGAAGTGAGAGCCTTTTTCAAATGGACCTCCTGAACAGGTTCAGGGAGATCCACCTCAGTAGTAGGTGGATGATGTGGGCTAGACATGGGAGAAACAGGACTACTCATCTCTCCTTGAGCAGGGGTTGAGAAGAGAGACTCATAATACTCACTGAATCCCATGTCTTCATCATCATAGAATTCAAGATTTGGGATTGGTTGGTTTAGATCAAGAGGCTGGGGATGCTAACTGTCCCCTAAAGGTTGTTCACTAGAGTTTTGAGACTCTAAGTGAAGGCTTAAGGCTTGGAGGGTTATGAGATCGTCAGGCTGAACATGAGGAACCTCAGCACAAATCATTGGTGAGATGGGAGTGGTTTGCTCCTCAGGAGAAGTGAGAGCTCCAGTTTCCACTTCCTCCTGTATGGGTGATGATATAGGGGCCTGCACAAACTGAGTAGCATGTCCAGGGGTTCGTTTAGATTTTCTTTGATAGGTGATGGTTATTATTGGTTATATTGGTGGTTGAGAAGTAGAAGGTATGGGTTCAACACTAGCTGGTGCTGCTAGGTTGTCACCTTGAGCAATAAGCTCTAATATTTTTGAGACAATGGTTGTTTCAACCCCTAAGAAGCCAACAGTTGGCTTCCTCATAGTCTTGAAGATGTCGTGTTTCATCTGTCCCATTTGAAAACCCAAGCCTCATTGGTTATGGGCTTATAAAAGTGATTTGAAGATACTTTAACAGTAATTGATCGTATGTTCAAGCTTTGAGGATCATTAGCTGTTGTTAATGAAGAACTTTCAGTCATTTGGTCTTCCTTCATCTTCCACACCATCTTTGAAAGATTAGACTTGACCTTCAATACTTCGAAAGTTTTGACAACTTCAGAAGTTTTGGAGACTGGCCTTCGGAAGATCTTGCTTTCACTGCAGCAGGCTTCAGTAGTTCGGAAGCATTCCTTTCTTCCGAGACCAATTTTTCTTCCAAAGGCAAGTTTTCACTTGTCTTCTTTTTCACCTTGGAGCTTCCGACGGGAAAAGATTTTCCTTCCGAAGCTAGTTTTTCTTCTTCTTCTCAGAAGTTTTCTCTTTGATCATGTGAATAGTACTTTTTGGATTGTAGATGCAATCCTTAGCAAGATGAGAAATACTACCACACATGATGCAATTCATTTGCTTCCTTCTAAGAGTCTTCTTTTGAGAGAAAGACTGAACTTGATCACTTTCCACCTCCATCTTCATCTTCACAGATGATGCAGCAAGCTTCTTAAGGAGAGGCTTGTTCTTGGAACTGGATGGTTCAGACTGTGTAGCAGTGGTACACAACTGATCAGCCTTATTCTCTTTGCTGGAATGAGTTGGACATGAACTAGAACTCCTGGTACTAGAGTTCATAGTTGAGTCTTTAGCCTTCACCACTTCAAATCCTGTAGAGATGAACACTTGTTTTTTCTTAGAGTTGAAAGTGGCCTTGATCTTTTGAGCCTTCTTTGATTTTCTCTTGCCTTTTCTGATCAAGTTCTTCCTCTTAGATTTGGTCATCCCAGATTCTTTTATCTTCTCAGGAGAATAGTGATCCTTCTTAGGATGATCTTCTTCACTCTTCTCAGAATCATCCTTCATTATCTCCTCTTCATCCTCTTCATCAATAGGGTCTATGAGGGGAAGATCATCTTCACAAGTTCCACACCTTAAAGATCTTACAAACAATAGAGTGTGTGGAGGAGCTATCTTAGTAGATCCTAGTCATTGCTTATTCTGATAACAAACTTTTGCATACAACATTGATAAACTTATCTCTCTCCCCTTGAAAGAATTAAATAAACTGGCTGACATGAAATTGTCAAAGTAGAGGAAGGAAACTGAGAATGCAAAATTGCTCCTCAAGATCAAAGAAGAAAGAAGGAGAAAAAGACTCTACAAAGCTCCTACCCTCAGGAAGGTACTGAGCAACAAACTCAAGAAGGTAGGGAATAAGATAGATAAAACATGATCACCTACCTAAGTGCCACAGGTCTCTGTCAGGCAGCAGACCTTCTTCCCTTGCCTTATGACTATATTGAGTTCAAATACCTCAAGCAGCTTGAGCAACAAGTTCAAAATGAGCAAAGAGCAGCTAAAAGGAAGATGAAGAAAAAAGCTGCAAAGTCAAGAGCCACCATCAGAGCAAACTTGAAGGAATCTGCTGACAGACAGAAGATGGTGAGCTTCTTGAAGCTGTATGGATTCTCCGGAAGGAGACTTGGTCCAATGTCTCTATCCACTATGGATGAGTACATTAGAGTGATCAAGTAGAAGATCTAAAGGGGTGAGCTGTTTGACTTGCATTCTCCACCAAGTCCGGCTGCACCTGAAGTTGAGGTCAAGGTTGAACCACAAGAGACAACACAACCTGGACCAAGTGCTGCATCACAACTAGCTTCATCTTCTGATCTACAGCAGGGTCCTGATCCTTTTCCTTCTGAACCTGTGAAGTATAAGGACCTAATTAAGGAAGACAAACAAGAACAATCTGGTACTACAGGCTAGTCTCCTCAATTGAAGTACAAAACGAGGAAAAAGATGCCCATCAGAAGGGACAAGAAGAAGAAGAAGAAGAAGAAAAAGTTCAAGGCATCCACCTTTACACCTCAGGATGTGTCAGAACATTCTAAGGGTGATCAAGAAGAGGCTGCTCATCCAACTCCTATTCAAGTAGAGTCTTTTGTTGCTGAGAGACTCATTGTGTCTTGGATATGTACCACCAATCCATACAGATGGTGTATCACTAGAGATCAAAGAGGTCAAGATCTGTACTTCTGGCAAAACATACTTGACCTCCCTCTGCATGATCTCCATGACATGAGGAGATACTTTGAAAGTCTGAGAAACCCTAATCAACTGATGATCAAAGGAATGGTCTTGATTCTGATGTGGATTGTCAACAGATGAAGATCAAGAATTAAAGGTCTCTTCAGTTTTGGTAACATCAGCATTGGGGAAGTTTGTAATGAATACACTTAGAGGCTGATGCAACCAAAGAACAACCAAGAGCTCTCAACATGCACAACTGAAGTAGGAGGAAGTTACTTCAAAAGATTTGATATAGCTCAGTAAATTATGCTAAGTATCAAATCTTCCAAAGCCAAAAGATCATATCTTTTAAAGCCAAAGATAAAGTCTTCCGGAGCTTCAACGACAAAGTCTTCCGAAACCAAAGACTGATTTCTTCTGAAGACAGAGAGACATGCTTTCTCTGAATCACATTTTGACTAAAGTTAAACCACTTTTAGCTGTCACTTCTAAAGACTCACCAACTTATATGAGTTGGTGAAAAGTCCATGCTTTTATCATCTGAAGATTATGATCTTTTGTCTTTAACTTTTCAACTATGTACTTTTATCTTTTTTGTAATACATTAGGATGTGAGCCTATGGCATGTCATAGTCACAAGTCAAAAGGCAATCTGCCTTTTGACTCTACATTGATTTTATTGTCTAGATTAGTGTTTTAGCTGGCCTTCAAAGTTTGACAGGCTGTAAGATCTAGTATAAAGTGTCTCAAGTTTTTGTATCTTTTGTATGCTTTGAACACTTGTAAGAACTTGAGAGCAATATACATCATTCTTGAAAAACATATCCGAGTATTCTTGTTCTTGTTCGTTTACTTGTGTTCATTATTTCATCACTTGCCGGTTCCCTATTTGAATTGCTAAGTGTTTCAACTCACTCCACCTTATGAAACTGTTGCATTGATCACCCTTTCCGATCCTGCAATATATATATAAAACCATGTTTATAATTGAAAACCGTGAAAACCACCACTACCCAATTACATAACTTATAATTGATTTAACTTTTTGATTGTTTAAACTATATTTTAGTAAACTTCAACCTTATTTTTTGAGGTCACTATATATTTTTTAATTTAAACTTTAAGGAACGACGATGATAACGAAACGACTTACCTATACGTAACTTGTATGACGTAACTCTTAGTTGTACACTTGGTAACACGTACTTACATATAAATAACCCCTAAAAATACGTAACTCTTAGTTGTACACTTTTTAACACGTATTTATATATATAATCCCTGGTTTTCATTGTTTTCATTTATAACATAATTTTCAAGGGATCCTCCACTATATATATATATATATATATATATATATATATATATATATATATATATATATATATATATATATATATATATATATATATATATATATATATATATATACATATGTATATATTTACATGTATATATTTACATATGTATATTTACATGTATATGCATATGTATATGCATATGTATATGTATATATATATACGTATGTATATGTATATAGATATGTATATATATACGTATGTATATGTATATGTACATGTATATATACATATGTATATACATATACATATGCATATACATACATATAAATATACATATATATATATACATACATATATATATATATATATTTGTATATATTCTATCTGAAATCACCACAAATACAACTCGATATGGAAAATCACTTATGTTAGAATAAAAAAAATAATTAAACAAGTCCAACTTCAAGACTTTATACTAAAGGCAAAAAACTTGTACCAGAGTTGTACTAAAAACATGAAACCTTGCTAATCACTATTTATTCTCTTTAAGAATTAAAAAGAGTATAATGATCAACCTACATATCCTTAATTCTTTTAAATTTTCAAGAAAATCACAAATCTGAAGCAACAAACTAATAGGTGACAAGTCATCAAAAACACACATTACGGTCTTAGTAATGCCAGGGGCGGCTCAACGTTTCTTGTGGCCCCAATCGAACTAGAAAATTGGGGTCATTTTCAAAAAAAAGAAAAAAAATTAGAAACCACCTTCATTTTGAAAGTCCGTTCACTTGATTTGTAGGTTCATCAATATTTATAGGTCATCTAGGTTTGTATGGTATCTAGGTTTATTGGTTCATCTAAATTTATTTGATTATTAAGGTTTGTTGGTTTATCTAAAATTATATGTTCATTAACGCTTTCATCAAGATTTGTAGAATTAGTTTTAGTAGTTGTTACAAACTTTAGTAGTGATTCTTTTAGTTATTCATTAAAAGCTTCTTGCTTTGGTTTTTTAGCCTTTCTTGATTCATCGAAGAATTCAATTTGACATTAAAATTCATAACAACCACCAAATCAGTTCATCAAAAGCAGCCTAATCGAATTTGTTTTGCCTGAATGTGTTATAAGTTCTGATCTACTTAAATACCTTATGCCTAAACACCAAAATACCAAATAAAAAAGGGCCCAAATCTAAATGCCTAAACATCAAAAAAACAATTGATGGTTTAATTCCTAACTATTTGAACAATTAAACACAAGCAGTAAATAAAAAGGTCAAAACCCTAAATCTTTACTCCTATTTTTTAAACAAAAGCAGTAAAATAAAGAACCTTGTATACTAACCTTGATAGTTGAGATGGTGGGTCGATAGATTGATTCAATGATTTCAATTGAGATGGTGTTGGCAAGTGAAATACACGGTGATGAATTGATGATCGTGATATGAATCGCAGAATCGGTGCCTATGGTTATGGCTCTCGGTCGTTCAGAACAAAAGAGAACATGATTTCGTTCAACGGTGATGAAGGGATTATAACCGATGACCTGTATGCTTGTGTCTCTTCAGTTGCCGTGGGATTCTTGATTATACCTCCCGGTCACCGCTTAAAGTTTATTCACATCACCACTTCTAGATTGCAATGGCCCAAAAAGTACCGAAAGCTCTATATAATAATTTTAAAATTGGGGCCCTTATATTTTTGGGGCTCAAACCCAATGAGTCTCAAGTTTAGAAGATGGGCCGGCCCTGAGTAATGCTAATGTCTATTTATAATTAAATCGCATTTTACCTACAAATAAAAGTAGTCTTTCAGATTTTAAAACAATTTAAATGAAGCTGTACCAATAACCAACAAAAGACTGACACGTCATTAAATAACACGTAAGATACATAACTTTAGTTTATGTTGCATAAATTATGCGATATGTCCCGAACTTCGCATATATACATGCTCCTCACTATCGCGTTATTATATATATATCTTTATTCTCTGTGTCAAGTTTATTTTTTGGGATTATATGATATTTTTGTAATCTTTTTAGGTGAAGGATGGTTTTTGCTTTTTATTCTTTTCAATATATGGCATGGACATTGTTACACACTTTCTGGTAAAATAATGATACAAACTTAAGCCCCCGCGTTGCGGCGGGGGCGTAAAACCCTAAAAAACTAAGTCGATACGTTGTCGCAAACTTGCATAAGATAAGAAAAACGAAAAATCACTCATATATTAAAAACTTTACATAAAAATGGAATCTTCACAAATCAGTGAGTTGCGGTGAGACCGTTGATAATACTTGAAACTTTATATAAAAAAGTGTTAATTCGTATAATTTGAAAACCTTGATAAAAACAAAACAGTTAAAAATTATTAAAGTGCTACAATTAAACATGTATTAATTTGAATTTTATATAAATCGTATTTTAAAATTTGAAGAATAAAATAAAAAAAATATTGTAAAAAGTTAAAAAATTAAATAAGCTTTGATGACATATACGTTTGTACGTCGATAAGCTGTATTATACATAATATTTTCTGTGAACACATGCTCTCCGCTATGGACATATGGTTGTCCACTGTGAACACTTTGTATTTGATTTGATGATGCCCGTTGTGGCTTTTTCATTAGCTGTGACTTGTTCATCCGTTGTGCATACTTGGACAGGTTTTCAGACTTCATCCGCTGCCAAAAGTTGGGCATCTGATATGGTAATCTTTATCCGCTGCCAACACTTACAAAAAAAAATTTATCTACAAAATCTGTACAAAAAAATTAAAATAATAATTAGTGTTTGATTTGAATGTTACTAATGATTGTATGTTAGTAAATGGTTGTTTGAATGTTAGAACATGTTTGATTGATTATGACAAGCATTATCCTTCAATGAGTTTGTTGAGCCCAATAATACTCCCCAATGATGCTACCAATTTTTGTTATGTGTGGTTGTTAGTGATTTGGTTTGCTAGACATGATATGTTTGATTTTATTTGCTTTAAATGATTGATTAATTGATTGATTGATTGAGTGATTGATTGTATGATTTACTGATTACACATGTATAATCAGTTTGATTTGTCTGTTATGTATGTTATGCATGTTATGCATGTTATGTATGATTAGACCAGAATGTTTGTTGCTTGTTTTAATTGTTTGATTGTTAGTGAACCTTGATTATGATTGAGATGGGTCTGCTTCATCTTGATTTTTTGACAATTCTTTTGATTGGATTCTTGAATCTCCTCCTCAATGATTTGATCTTTAGCTGCTTCTTTTGCTTGTTCAGGCAAGGTTACAACCATCGGTGCATTCAAGCAATTCACAATGTGATTTGTGAAAAAAAATTAAAAATATTTTTTGTTTTGCATGAGTCGGTTTCAAACAAAACTTATACCGATACGTAGATAGAAATAATCACGTAATAACGATATATTCAGATTTTGGAAAAACATTACATTATGAAATATATAAAAGAAAAGCACAATACGAAAAACCTGAAAAACGTTACATTATGAATATATAAAAGAAAAGCACAATACGAAAAACGATTAATTTTAAATATAAGATAATATTAAACTTAAAAAAAACTTATGCGGTTATGCAGCATGCCTTGATTCTAATTGGTTAACACGATTTTCTTCTTATTCTTTAAACCAATCAAATTCAAACATGCAAATCATTGAGCTGGTATATGAAGAACACTCTGGGTTGTCAAGTAACATAAGTCACAGGCTGTGACTTTAACAAAACCATTATTATGTAACAAAAGCTTGTACATTATGCTTTTAGACGTTGTTGTTTGGCTTTTAAAGTGATAACAATTCCAAAGAAATTACCAATAACGCAAATTGGATATCATTTAAGCATACCTTACATCTATCAATGCAAACAGCTTTTCTTTGTCACTGCTCACACTTCTTCTTTTAATTCTAAAAATTTTCACTCTCAACCCTCAAGTTAGCTATATATACATTTTATACCATTTATTTATCTATTCGTTTTTGACATACTCAAAATGTTGTATTTAATTTATTTTTATAGTCTTAAGTTTTAAAAGATAACGTGTCCTAGATTTTTGAATAACACATTATGACAAATTTATATTTAGTTATGTTAGTTGTAAATTTGATTAAAACGAAACTGTACGTTATAATGATTTCACCCTCTCAAGTTAGTTATACTTACACGTGATACCTTATACCTATCTATTTTTTTTGGCACACACATAATATTTTTTTTTTTTCTCTTATAAAATTTAAAATTTAAGTTGTATAAAATTCTGAATATACCGTTACAATATACTTGTTTTTATCTGTGTTTCACCGTAAATTTAATCTAAAACGGAATTGTACCCGATAATATTATACATGAAGTCAAAGTTGATTTAAAGTTTTATTCTTTATAGCTTTTATTCCTCCAACTTTTAGAATATGACTTTTATAAAATTTAGATTTATATGTGCTTATAATATCATCGTGAATATTTTAACTATTTGTTTTTTATGTTGTGACGTGACTATTCTTCTCAAAAGTTCTTACGTAAATATTTTAATGGTTACTTTTTTGTTTATAGTTTCAGATATTATTAACGGTCTTGCTGTAACATACAAGTTTGTAACGATTTTGTTTTTTTATATAAACTTTTGAATATTGTCAATGATTGTTTTTTTATCTTCAACGTGTGAATTTGACACATTGTTTCGGTATTAGTTTTTACACAATTTATGCCCCGTCGTAACACAGGAGTCTTAGTATTAGTTATACAAATTCCACCCATATAATACAGAAAAATGTTAGAATTTTCATCTAAATTTTCACTCTATCTCATGCTTCTGGACAAAGATAAAATATATGGAATCATTTCTTACTTTCTATATTTTGAGACTCGCTATTCAATCTTCTATCATATTTTATTCATATCTTTAAAAGTGTATGAAAAAAAGTAATGACAAATAGTAAAGAAAATTTTTAATTAAATAGGACATAGAAGTGACAATTGGACGTAAGAGATTTTAATCAAATTATTAAGAATGAAAATGAGAAAGCTAACTTGAATGCTCTAAGACAATTTAGTTAATTTCAATTAAAATGGCATGATGGCATATAATTGAACAATCATAGGATGATAAAAATGTTATGAAATTAAATAATTTAAAAAAGATCAAGGGCTCACCTTTATTTTAAAATTAAAGCCAGCTTAAATTTGATGTATTCTTCGAGTTTGCTTTTTAGTTGGATTAAGGAAGACTTTCTGTATGTGTGTTGGGACTCTTGACCGTTATGAGAGCGCGGGCCGACAAATTATCATTATGACTAAGTTAATTGGGAGAATTATATACTTGCCCCTACAAACTTCATCAATTACATATATATCCAATTTAAAATTTTAATTACATATATCCCCTTTTAAAACTTAGTTAATTACATATATACTCAAATTGAAAGTTTAATTATATATATCCCCTTGTAAAACTTAGTTAATTACATATATACTTAACTAAAAGTTTAATTACATATATCCGCTTTATTAAACATAAATATTACATATTTATCCATTTGATTATTTTTATTAAAACATAACTTATATAATTAGTATTTACTCTTATTTTATTAAACTATAAGATTGTGTTTTTCCTTTTTACTAGCTTTTTGAGTTTTGATTATTTTACTAATATTTCTATACTAAGGTTTTTATGTTCCTTTTGTTTTTACTTTTTGATGCTAATTTTTTTTATTCCTGTATGAGGCACTTACAGTCATGTTATGCAACATGATCCGAACACATAATTTTATGTTGCATAACGAGACTGGAAGTGTGTCGTACATGTACCAGAAAAATTTAGTATAAAAATGTAAAAAAGGAACATAAAAAAAGTTAGTATAAAAATATTAATAAATAATCAAAACTCGAAGCAAGTAAAGAAGGAAAAAATAATTTTTAAGTTTAATAAAACAAGAGTAAAATACTAATTATATAAGTTATTTTTAATAGAAGTAATAAAATAGGTAAATATGTAATATTTATGTTTAATAAATCAGATATATGTAATTAACTAGGTTGTAGAAGTGGATATATGTAATTAAACTTTTAATTTGGGTACATCTATAATTAACTAAGTTATACAAAGGGATATATATATAATTTAAATTTTAAGTTGTGTATATATATATGTAATTAATAAAGTTTCTAGGGGGGAAATATGTAATTCTCCCAAGTAGTTTATTCTAAATCTCTTTAGTGTTCACTACTATTATTTATATTTATACCGGTAAGTGTGAACCGCTTATGTAGCGATCGTTATAAAAGTTAAAAAAATTTAACTTTGTTGATTTATACGTTAGTATTAACCACTCAAAAAAAGATTACATAAAACGTAATAGAAAAAATACTATAAAAAATAAATACCTAAAAATAGTGAAGAAAAATAGTAAATGCGTAAATGGTGATTTTACTAAAATTAACGAGCTTTATTTTAAATTGATTAAAAGAAAAATTAAAATAACTCAAAGGTTTAAGTATAAAACTTTAAAAAAAACATTCAGGTGATTAAATATAAATTTAACATAACTCAAAGGCTTAAGTATAAACTTTAAAAAAAGTTCAGGTGATTATTCATAAATTTAACATAACTCAAATGGTCAAATATATGTTTTTAAAAATACTAAATAAGTAGGTATCAATTTGAAAAAATAAAATAAAAAGAGAGAAAGTGTTATGGTTAGTTTTGAAAAAAATAAAAATTATTATGGTAACATTAAAAACCTACACCTTTATTACTCATAATTTTATGATTTGTCATATATAATGATGCGACAGATGTTATCAAGCCTCCTTTCAGACCTGTATTAAACGTTGATATATTTGGGTATAATAATAATAATAATATAATAATAATAATAATAATAATAATAATAATAATAATAATAATAATAATAATAATAATAATAATAATAATAATAACAATAATAATAATAGTAGTAGTAACAATTATAATAATAATAATAATAATAATAATAATAATAATAATAATAATAATAATAATTGTTATTATTATTATTATTATTATTATTATTATTATTATTATTATTATTATTATTATTATTATTATAACTATGTAAATATTTAGTGATTATATACTTAAGTGTTTAAATAAAATAATACATAAATCAATTAGTATTAAGTTATATGAATATATATAATAAATATATATATTTTAATATTAATTTAAAATATTATAAATAAGATAATACTTAAAAAAATACCTATTTATAATATATTAACCGGGAGAAATTTATTAAATATGGGTGAACTAAGAACTATTGTATATGACACTTGTACCTTATGTTTAAAAAGTTATATTAGGTGTCTTAAATTTTGAGTGAAATTACAAGTGTGTACTTATCAAATGTTTTATATAATAGTATAGAAAATATTGATATAAATTATTATTATCATCATATTATAAAGTTATTTAGTAATTATATAGTTAAGTATTTAAACAAGATAATACTTATTTATAAATTTTATTATTTTTTATATTATTATTATTATTATTATTATTATTATTATTATTATTATTATTACTATTATTTTTATTACTATTACTATTATTATTATTATTATTATTATTATTATTATTATTATTATTATTATTATTATTATTATTATTATTATTATTATTATTATTATTATTATTATTATTATTATTATTATTATTATTATTATTATTATATTATTATTATTATTATTATTATATATTATTATTATTATTATTATTATTATTATTATTATTATTATTATTATTAAAATTATTATTATTACTATTATTATTATTATTATTATTATTATCATTATTATTATTATTATTATTATTATGATTATTATTATTATTATTATTATTATTATTATTATTATGATTTTTATTATTATTATTATTATGATTATTATTATTATTTTTATCATTATTATTATTATTATTATTATTATTATTATTATTATTACTATTACTATTATTATATTATTATTATTATTATTATTATTATTATTATTATTATTATTATTATTATTATTATTATTATTATAAAAGTATTTAGTAATTATATAGTAAAGTATCCAAATAAGATAATACCTATTAATAAATTTAAATGTTAATTTAAAGTATTATAAATAATATAATATATAATGTGTTGAATTAAATAACATTATATTATTAAATAATATATTAATTGAATATATTATTTAATGTATTATTTTGAAGAAGTTAATAGAAATGATTTTATAGAACACTTGTATCTAATGCCTAAAAAGTTGTACTAGGTGTTTTAATTTTTTTTTTTTGTAAAATTACACTTTTATCCTAAAGTTTTGTTTTATATAGTACCAGTAAAGAAGCTCAAGCTTCGCGACGGTATTAAATATGAACACATTACCTATAGTATTTTACCGATGTACACTCTCACTAAAGCTAATATGATTAAGTTGGTATCAAGTTGACGATGGCACTATGCATTATGAATTTACATAGGTGTTTCAGGTCGACATGAACTATAAAATTACAACTGTGGTCCCAACCGGTGCAACTTGATAAGTTCTAAACAAAGAATAGTAACCACACAACACTTGGTTCAACAGATTCATTACAGACTCGATGCTCATTTTGTTATCTTCATAGCATTCATTAGACTTAGGTTTATGATAAAGAACGACACCCCCTTTATTAACTTTATCCTCCGATCTGCCTAAATTTTACAGCACATTGACTTGGTTACTTTTTCCATTGCTAACAAAATTTTGAAAATAATTATGCGAAGCAGTAAGGCGATGCTAATTCAACCCCAATGTGGGTTGCTCAATATTGTAAAATTACACCCCAAGATAGCATCCATTAGTGGAAGAACACATGTGACAAAAGTAATGTATTTAATGTAAACCTCTTAGAGTGCATAATAGAATGCACATTGAAGTTCTCCTACATGCAGAATTCCAAAGAAACATCTTTAATGCAAGGGTAATCCAAGTACACGAACACATACCACATTACCTAATGGAAGAAAATTATACCTGGTAATATTTAACAAACATTTTATAGAAACCAAAACTTTGACGGGCCTAGTTGTCTACCAGGTTCATTCAGACCACCTTTTCCTGAAACTTTAACCACATTAAGGTTCCTCTACCGTTGAATGATGGCCATGACGATAGTAATAATATATCAATTTTAGAAAATAAATGAATGACAAAATCAAAACATTTAATTCAAAAATTAAAATCCCATAGTTAAAAAGATGCAACCTTTAATGCAAGAATCCCCAAACGTAAAACCATGATGAACATGTGATCATCAAGGAAATGGAGTTTATGTATGAAAGCCAAATTTAGATCCAACCAACAGGTAATCATCAACAAAAATGGAGTTAATCTACTATAAGAAACTAACTTGTTAATCTTGCACAAGCTGATGAGATGACCATCACAGGTGGGGTCTGCACCAAAATTTTCAACAATAAACACTAATAGAAGATGACCACAAACAACAAAGGTAAAACATTTTGAGCCAAATATATGTATGTGTGTGTAACAGTAAAAGAGAATTAAGTGCAAAAATATAAAATTATTATACATATATAAGATTGGATGGCATCCACCCATTTGTGTGTGTAATAGAGATAATTGGTTCTCTTAAGGATACTTGAATCATAGAAGAACAATCATAAGAGAATCAAGCAAATTAAAGTGTGCACAAGTTTGATATATAGATAAAATAACCCAAAGGTGGCAAGAATCTTGAAGATTGTTACTTTATTGTTAATGTTCTACATGGATCTTGAAAAGTCTAATATGAGATGTGTTATTTAAACCAAAGGCATTTTCATGATTGTTAAAGGTTCTTATGGGTAGAAAATGATTACTCTTGTTATGTTGAATGTTGAAAAGAATTTAAATATTAAGTCTTTGTTTTAAAAGTAGTATAATACTGCATAGAAATTAGAATTAGTAATAAAAAATCATGGCCCCATGAGTTTCTTAATAGTAAAACAGGTGGCAATGGGCGAGTCTGGCCGGATGGGTATCCAATCTAATACGGATAAAACAATTAAATGATTTGGGTCAATTCATCAGGTCTTGTTGACCTCACTACCTCCCTTTTCTAAATTTTGTATACAATCGGTGTATTCAATATGAGTACACATGCTATATTTTAAACTACTCCAAATGCAATGGCAAAAGGTGCTATTGGTTCATCATGAGAAGGCCTAGCTGATATAAGCTTGAGAACTGTTAGACTATAAGTTTAGCATTTAATAATAAGACTTATGTTGTAATATATAAGTTTAGCTTTTAATAATAAGACTTATGTTGTAATATATTAAGTATGTTGTATATAATGTAATTATTAGGTGAATGGGTCGGTTTGGGTAAAGTTAGTTTACCCACGGGAATTGACTATCATTTAATAGTTACAACCGACACTTTAAATAGTACAAATAGGGGTATGATGTACTATTGTAATCCGATCGACATATATAAATTGTTCCCTCCATTCTATCTTGTTTTGTTATTCAAGTATATATAAAGATTCTTGGTGTTGTAGTGTCGATTAACAACATGGCATCAGAGCTGTTGGGTTTGTGGAGTCTTGACTTGGGCTCGGGTTAAAAGACAACTCAGTAGCAGATTAATTAAATTAAAGACTTGGCCTGTTTTCATTTAATTTTAGCCCATTAGGGTTTTCTTAGGGATTAAGTTGTAAACCCTAATTTTCTCTATTTATATTGTGTCATTGTACTTGTAATTCCTCACGAGTGAGGCAGAAAGCAATAAAATAGTATCCTGGTTGCAGCCCGTGAACGTAGGTCACATCGACCGAACCACGTTAAATCTCGCGTGTTCATCTTTATTATTATTTTCTCTCGCCGTTTGATTGTGTTTGTGTGTCGATCTACACCCGGATCCCTAACAAGTGGTATCAGAGCTTTGGCTCGTTACACACGCAAGAAACACGAATCGCGAGAGAAGTATCGATATACGTTTTCAAGAATCGGCATCCGCTGCCGCCGCTGCTGTTCCGCCGCCGCCGCTGTCCCGCCGCCGCCGCTGTCCCGCCGCCGTCGTTCTGCCGCCGTCGTTCTGCCGCCGCCGCTACTCTGCTGTCGCCATTCTGTTCTGTCAAATTAGGGTTTCCTATCGAACTTACTGGGTAGTTTGATTGTGTGCTGCATTTCAAAACTCAGTTCCGACTCGACTGTTAAGCATCTGTGGTCTGGGATAATGGCTGAGAGCGGAAAACTTCAGATTGAGAAGTTTAATGGAAACGATTTTGGTTGGTGGAAAATGCAAATGGAGGATTTGCTTGTTCAGAAAGACTTGGATGCTGTTTTGGGTGAGAAACCAGAAAATATGAAACCAGCTGAATGGGAAACTTTGGATAAAAAGGCCAAGGCGGTTATTAGGTTGTCGCTGACAAAGGATGTTGCGTTCAACATTTTGAAGGAAACTACAGCAAAAGGTATCATGGATGCGTTAGCTAATATGTATGAGAAGCCTTCGACAGCAAATAAAGTTTTCTTGATTCGAGAGCTAGTTAATACAAAGATGAAAGAGGGAAGTTCAATTTTAGTGCACATCAACAACTTGAACTCGATTTTGTCAAGACTTGGGTCAGTTGGCATCAAATTCGAGGATGAGGTTCAGGCTCTACTACTGTTATCATCATTGCCTGATAGCTGGGCTGGTACTGTTACAGCAATTACTAGTTCCACCAGCACGTTCACTTTAAATGGGGTTCGGGATATTATTATGGGCGAAGACACCAGACGAAGAAATTCAGGTGAAACATCAAATGAACTATTGAATGTTGGCAGAGGAAGAAAGAATAACAGAGGTAGTGGGAGCAAGAACAGGAAAAGGAGTCAGTCTAGGGCTCTAAATGATGTGACTTGTTGGAACTGTAAACAGGTGGGACACTTCAGGAATCAGTGTCCGAATGATCAAAAAGAAGTTAACACTGCAGCAGACTACTCAGACGATGATGCTTTAATTTGTAGCGTGGAGAGCAGTGTGGATTCCTGGGTCATGGATTTTGGAGCTTCGTTTCATGCTACCCACAGCAGCGAAGCATTGCAGAATCTAAAAGAAGGCGATTTTGGTAAGGTAAGACTGGCGAACAATGATGTTCTTGATGTTACGGGCATGGGTAACATGGATTTAGTTACTTCAGCAGGTTCATGGACTTTGAAAGATGTCAGGGTGATTCCTGATTTGAAGAAACAGTTGATTTATGTCGGTCAGTTGGATGAACAGGGACATGAGGTTAAGTTCGGGAATAAGCAGTGGAAAGTTGTTAAAGGGAATCTTGACATTGCTCGTGGAAAGAAAATGGGTTCATTGTATATGGTTAGTTTACCATCTAAAGAAAGTGATGTTCCAGTTCAGAAAAATACCAAAGTCCAGTTCACAGAATCTCGTGAGCAGAAGAAGGTTGGCTTTGCAAGTAAGAAACCTAGAGTCACAAGAAAGATTCAGAATGAATGTGCATGGAAGAGTTCAGAAAAACCAGTTAAAGGATTTCGTGGCAGTGGGAGCACAGGTTGTGCTTCAGTCATAGTTCCTAGACGACAGTGGGTTAAAAGAACTAATATTCCATCTAATAAAATCTCTCCAGATGATTACTTGCTGAATATGGAGAGTGTTTGTTCTCAGGGTGTTCCAGGATCTGGCAGTTTGTTTCAGTGGGAGCCGATAGGGACGGAGAACAGGTCAGGGGCAGATACAGCCGTGACTGATATATTGAAGCTCGGGGAGCTTTAACGGGCCTTCAGGTTAACTGATGAGAAGGCCGCTGCAACCAGGAGGACGAGGAAGATTACAAGAGCTACAAGTATTCACATCGGAAGGCAGTTTGAAGATGATCAAGCCTCCAAGTGGGAGATTGTTGGGTTTGTGGAGTCTTGACTTGGGCTCGGGTTAAAAGACAACTCAGTAGCAGATTAATTAAATTAAAGACTTGGCCCGTTTTCATTTAATTTTAGCCCATTAGGGTTTTCTTAGGGATTAAGTTGTAAACCCTAATTTTTTCTATTTATATTGTGCCATTGTACTTGTAATTCCTCACGAGTGAGGCAGAAAGCAATAAAATAATATCCTGGTTGCAGCCCGTGGACGTAGGTCACATCGACCGAACCACGTTAAATCTCGCGTGTTCATCTTTATTATTATTTTCTCTCGCCGTTTGATTGTGTTTGTGTGTCGATCTACACCCGGATCCCTAACAAGAGCCGCGTTCAAGATCCCGTGAAAAATTTGTTTTTGATCCTATAGTCGATCTAGAAGATGTGTATGCCAGTGGTGCTCGGGATGGATGCGAAGTTTCATCCCTGTTTCCCTTGATGTTTCATGACTAGGCGGGTCACGATGAAACAAGACAATGTGATCAGGAGGATCACAGGGACCGTAGCAGTGGCAGCGATGATATGCACATAATTCTCGACAAATTGATATAGGATCAAAAGAAGAGATCATGAAACAGAAACGGATGGCTGCACAGAGTGAGTGATCATCAAAGTGGCGCAAAGAAAAACAACTTTGAACATACAAGTGGATTTCAATGTAGTTATTGTAGAGAAGCGTTTCACTTTCGAAGAAAATGTCCAAAACGCATAGGAATCAAAGAATTCTTAATTAAAGGGATAGACAAACAGAATTGGAATGAACTATGGTATGTAAGTCTCACAAAAAAACAACATGCCGCTAGAAACAAAAGGGAATCGCAAAGTTACAAAATTCGTATGGAATAGAAGCATATTCGTATGGTTATACAAAGGTATATTTCAGCGGAAAAGGTAATATCAAAATACACTCTAACAATCAAATTCTATTTGTTAAAGATGTCTACTATGTGTCTACCATGAAAAAGAATGTCTTAAGTGCGGAACAATTAACCAAGATAGGATATTAGATTGAATTTAAGGTGTTGTTTGTTACATCACACAACCATACGATGGAAGCAAGAATAAAACCAAGAAGGATGCGATATGTAAAGGTAATAACAAAGATCATCAAGAGAAACCGAGAGAATCAAATGAAGTATCTCATGGAATAAAGGAACTGAAACTGCTGTGGAACAATTTTGAGAATATTTCAGCCAAAGAAGATAAGATGGAAAGAAAGGATGACAAAGGAAAAGGGCCAATATTATACCCCACTAAAGTATCCCCTATGCAAGATTGTATAATCTTTATGGATCTTATTTATATAGCAGTAAAAGTTGAAGAACATAAGACTAAGTTTGAATCGGAATTTGAAGATGTAGTATACTGATTCATCAAGAACTTCTTGAAGATTACAATACCAAATCCAATGCCTCCTAGAGATGTGTTTGGGCATCATGTTAACATGATGAATTTGCATATGAAAGTGCCATTATATGGTGGATATAAAGGCGTGAATGAACAAGAAAAGTGGGAAGAAGTTATGAAACTTTTGGGTTATGAATTGGCCATATTGAAACCGGCAGATCGAGAAAGACTCATAAACTCAATCAAGATAGTATACTTAAGGTATCTTGAGATGCTCGAATGGCATCATTTAAAGTTTAAAGGAAGAAAGACAGTAGTTGAAGAAGGAGAAGGAAGTAACACCGCAGCAACGATGGAGCAGCAGCAGTCTAAGACAGAAAAGAACCTACCCATAAAAGAAAGGCTAAGGATCAAGTAAATTTGAAGTTTAGGATGCTAAACTTAGGGGGTGATTGTTAGACTATAATTCTAGCATTTAATAATAAGACTTATGTTGTAATATATTAAGTATGTTGTATATAATGTAATTATTAGGTGAATGGGTCGGTTTGGGTAAAGTCAGTTCACCCGCGGGAATTAACTATCATTTGACAGTTATAACCGACACTTGAAATAGTATAAATAGGAGTACGATGTACTATTGTAATCAGATTGACATATATAAATTGTTCCCTCTATTCTATTTTGTTTTGTTATTCATGTGTATATAAAGATTCCTAGTGCAGTAGTGTCAATCAACAACAGGAACAAGTGTTGCATATAGAATTTGGAAATGTAGTTGCAATACGCTTTACCATTCTACACAAGTTATGCTCTTTGTTAGTCACAAGGTCATAGTTAATGCAACACCTCCTACTTCACCATCCTTGACTGGTTAACCACCTTTGCTAATTTGCCTATCTACATTTAACTTATAGGCATGGCTGCAATTATTTATCTGATATTGTTGTTGAATGTTCATCATATCATTAAAAAGGTTCACTTATACATTACCTATGGATTAAAATAGGTTAGGTACACTTAATTTTTGGTTGCGACATGTTAAGTCCATTGATAGTGGTGGATAAAATAGGTTCATTCTAGTATTTTATGAGATTGATCCATTATTGAAGGCAAACTAGCAACAGTTCAAAACAAACAAGTTTTCAAACAACAGTTAGGATCATGTAGCAAATAGACTTGAAACATTTTAGTCAATGGGCTTGGTAACAAATAAGCAACATCGATCAAGAACAAACCATTGCTTGGCTTTTGCTAATCAATCAAAGGCACCCACATCCCCACCAATAACAGTAGCAAGAACACTTAACTGGTATAATGGTATCTAAATATGATGGAACAAATGAATATGATCCATTTAGTAATATTATAACTAATTATTAAAAAATATGGCATGTTCAAGTGCAAATAATTCAAGCATTGGTAAAGTACTACACACATCTTAAAAACTACAGGCTCCTTTTGTACCAAGTAATCAAGTAGAAGCTGCAGATTTAAATAACCCATGATGATTGAGCTGCTTCCATTGTAGGCTGACAAAAATATTTGGTCATGTAGAGGGTTTTGCTTTCGGGTCTGTAATTAGAAACCTCGCATCCAACTTCTTGGCTCTTGAAGCCTATAAAAACAACATATACAAAACTTTTTAATGAAATGCATGTCCAAATTAGACGGTTTTTTGTTTTTCTTAACAATTTTGGAGATTAAAAATGGAACGAACACCAAAACTCATTAATGATCATGAGAATTATTAACAAATCGAACACCATAACAAGGAGCATTCATCTTCCTTAGTTTAATAAGAACCCTAATTCACACACACATGTATATATACACACACGCATATACACACGCATACAAATATAGATACATGAAAAAGGTGGATCACACAAAGAGCATTCCTAACAGCAGTATACATTCCTCATATTCATCTTCACTCTCTAAAGATCCGTCTTCACCTACATTTCTCTCTTCCTAAGTCATGAAATAAACATTTGTGTTTCTCATGACTAGATTGTTTCTAAAGAATGCATAAATTGATATAACATATAAATTAGACCTATCTTAACAAGAGTGTGTGTGTGTGTGTGTTTTGAAGGTGGGAACACAAACCATTGATGTGGTTATACAACTTGTTGCCTTACCTTTCTACCTTCTTTATTTGTGTGAATAAAAGTGAAGACAACGTTTAGCAGAGGAAGAAAGATAACAAACAAAAACTGAAAGCAAAGGATTGATTTAGTGAACATAAAAAACAAACAAATATAAAGCCTAATTTTGTTCTATCCCTTATTAGAGGAATATGATCAAACAACTGGCATACATTCCTTAATATAAAACAAATGAAAGCACTAAACATCAAAGAAACCAAAAATAAAATGAAACCAACTCCCATCAACCAAAATCTTGCAAGAAGCAACATGCACAGAAATAAAGAAACAATGTCCTATAAACGTATGGACTGGAACAACAAATGAACAAATCAAATTAGTAATACTAAATAATCTGGTTGTCCTTTCTAAAATGTGTGTTGTGTTCTTTTTTTTCATGCATGCCTTATATGAATGTCTAATTTTATCGGTTATTGCCCTGCTGGTAGGAGGAATGTCTATAATGGCTAGTCATATAACAGTTGAGCAACTTGCAAACATTTTGTCAACAGAATACACTAATTAGTAATAGTAAATAAACTGGAAATTGTTTGCTTAATCCAAAGCACACGAGCATAGATAAAGAAACAAAAAATTGCATTTGGGTGCCTTCACTCAAACCTAAAGTGGAGAAAAGAAACCAAGAGATAACAAAAGGGTAATGAAATAAGAAAATCTGATTACAGAAAAGAACAAATTTGAGCCATCTGGAGATAAATTTAGGTGCACTGGTACTAAATAACTTGAAATTTTATAAATCAAAATAGGCCTGTTTAGTTAGAATTCATCAATTATGATCAAATGGCAAAAATCTAAAAAAGTTGAAACGACAACATAGAGAGATCCAATAATTCTGAAGCCAATTTGAAGTCAAAGAATCAGGTACCCTAATTAGTAAATGGTACAATTCGTACATACCAAACAATGAATCATATCAATTTGAAGGAAGCAAGTTCATTAAACAACAACAAAGAACAAACAAATCCATGGAATCAACCATTCATCAAAAGGCAAAGGAAAGAAAAATGTAGATTTCGTACCTGTAAAACCACATAGCAGAACCCAAGTGATAAAAATAAGTGACTGCTTAACTAATTCAAAAAGTAGAGAACAAATATAAGAACAGAGTGACGAACATATACATACAATAAACCCAGTTCACCTACTGGGAAGTGAAGTAACAAAACCAGGGGGAACGAAATCACAGGGTTACGTGAGTTTTGGACGTCGGAGTGCAGTGGCAGCAAAAGGGGACAATCGATTTGGCGCCACTCGGTATATATACGTGTGCGGTAGGGAATTGAATCGGCCAGGGTGGTTCAATGGGGTCTTTAATGGGCCTTCAATTGTGATTGAAGCCTTCAATTTCTGATTGAAGCCTTGAATTGGTGATAGTAGAGAGGCAGGAGGTTAGGTCGCCAGAGTGAAGTGTAGAGAAGTCGGAAACCGGCAAACGATAAGTCGAACGGGCGCGTCTTCCAAAAACAAGTGAAAATTTTGTTTTGCCCTAATGTTTTGTTTATATAGTAAAAACTAGACTAAACACCCGTGTATTATCATTAAAAATTGTTTTTGATTAAAAAGGTTCGTAAGTTATAATATTATTGTTAATATTTCGTATATCGATTTTTATGTTTAAGTTTTTCAATGATCTATATCTAATATTAGTAGCTTTTCTTTATCAATACTTATAAGTTTAAGTAATGTATAATATGAAATCAAATAAACTTATAAAAAAGAACTTTAGGTAATAAACAAATTTATTAAACATGAGAACATCTATTAATATTCAAAAACTTCTTTGTATACAAAATTTGATGTTCTTTTTGTAATTTTATCATGATTATCTCATATTAATAATTTTAATTTATGTCTATTTGTAACTTGAGCTAATACAATATAGAGCTTGAATTGATGTCAGGGACCAAACATGTAATGATTATACAAAAGTTTGGACTATCTTTACACTTTTTAAGTTTGGGGACCAAACATGCAATTTGATTAAACCACAGGGACCATATATGTAATTTTCTCTTTTTGTTGATAAAAACATAAATCAGTTTCATACTTACATAACTAAAACTAAATCAAAGTTTCATGCTTTTATAAACAAAAACATAAATAAGTCAAATTGATGTAAAAAACCAAAATACTAAAGTTTATATTGAAATCAAAATCAAAATCAAATCAAAATCAAAATCAAAATCCTTGAATCGTACGGATTATTTCTACTGTTGCAATCGATATTTGTATATATGAGCATTGAATTTAGATTTTTCAGAAGAGCTGTTGTGATTTATAACTTGAGGTGTGAATAATATTAAATAGATCAATAAAGGCATAAAAGGATCGGTGAGTTGAACTTGAAACATAACGTGATTTGGGGTAAAACTATCAAAAATGCCCTTTGTAATGAGTTAAAAATAGTTTTTCTTAGAGTAAATTACAAATATCGTCTTTTAAGTATTACTAAAATTATGGATTTTGTCATTAAAATTTGATAATTACATCAAGTGTCTTTTATTTGAAAATTTATTACGTTTTTTGTCCTTTATACTAACTGAAGTTAACTTTTTCTATTAAGTTTCTATTAAATGATATTTTTGCCATTGTTCTTTAAAGGACGAAATATGTAATTTATACTTTTCTTCTTTCTCCTTTTCAATTCTTATCTTTTTTATACATACTTATTTTAAATATTATTGATAATTAATTTTTATATTTTATAAAATATAATTTTATTTATAGAACTTTTATTTATTATAATGTTTAGTTTAGTTATTTACTTTTTACTAAAATCTATAAAATTTAGAGAACTTAGAATTTTTTTAAACTAAAAACAAAAACTAACTCAAAAGTTACGTAAATTAATAAAATACAATAATTAAAGCATAAACATAAACATAACTAACCATTAAACATTAAATCAAACATAACTAATTCCAACATTATTTATTTATGTCTATAAAAACAGAGCTACCACATTTTGGTTTACATCATAACGTCAAAAAGCTTTTAAGTGTTCTCCATGTTGTTTATTGAATCATAGTATGATTTATGACATATTTCAGGTAATAAATAATTAACTATGTGTATATAATGATTATTTTTTTAGACATGGTATGTTTTTTTAGGTTATTGTATGTTTCATGAGATGTTATGATGATAATTTTGGATAAGTTTGATAGTGTGGTGTTAACTAAATTTTTAATAAGTTTAAGTTGTTAAAATTTTAATTAAATAAGTTACATAACAGTTATAAAAACAAACTAATTTAAAACCAGATCATTTAAATTTTATTTTCTGATTTTGTGGTTTTAGTTTAAAGTTGATAGCATAATATTCTAAAATTTAATTGGTTTACCTTTGAACTAAAACTTCAAAATCAAAAAAAATAAATAAATAAAAGATATAATTTTAAATAACTTCGTTCCTTACAAAAAAATAATTATGTGACTTATTTAATTAAAACTTTAAAGAAGTAAATTACTAAACCAAACAAATAAAAAGATTATAATAAATTAAAGTTCTATAAACAACTTTATATTTTATAAAAAATAAAATTAATCAATCAATAATATTCAAAATAAGTTTGTATACTTTGTATAAAAATGATGAGAATTGAAAAGGAGAAAGAAGAAAAATATAAATTACATATTTTCGTCCTTTAAAGATTAAGGGTAAAAATATCATTTAATAAAAACTTAAAGTAAATTTATGTATACGTGTAACGTGTTGAAAATCTAACACATGTGTAAAATATATAACTTACACAAAGTAAATTTAGAGTAAATTACATGAACAATCATTGGGGTTTGCATGTATTGTAACTGAATACTTCAGTCTTTATTTTTAAAAAATTACAGATGCAGGCCTGAACATTGTATGGTTTGCACATTGGTGGTCCCCGACGCTAACAGGGGTTAAGTTTCTCTGTTAAGTCAATGTAGAATTACCAAAATACCCCTAAATTTAAAAAATAATAATAATAATAAAACAAACTAATATTAAGTATTAATAAAATCTAACCCTCCCCACCCCCACCCCCACCCCACCTCCTTCATCTTTATCTTCTTCTTCACTACCACTCACAACCACCACCATTTTGTAACACCCGAATTTTATAAAGGCCAAAGTTGAAGGGTGAAAAGCGTAAAATAGTACAAAAGTCAAAAGTGGGTGTATAAAGAGCATGGTCACCCATGCTCTTTCTGCTGCTGCTTTCCGAAGAAGAAAAGAAAAGAAAGAAAGCTGGGTTTTGTGTTTTCTCTCGGTCGAATCATGAAGAAGGAGAAGAATCCTCAAGGTTAGTAGGTTTTTGTGATTAATTGGTTCGGTTTCTGGGGTTTCAACCTTAGAAACTGATTTCTATGTGTTCTTGGTGTTTGGTGTTTGTTTTGGCTTGTTCTAGGTGTTTGAACTCTTGTGCACGCAAGTTGGGAGGAGATCCACTTGTCTGCTGCAATAGGTGAGTTCTAGGACCCCGATTCTCTGTTTTTAAACTTCTTTGGGGGCTGAAAAGGCATTTAACATGTTTTACAACCGTCGTGTATGTTGACTGCTTATGTATGTGTATGAATTTCTGTGTTTTATGAGGTTGTAAGCTTGTTCTAAGAGTTTAGCATGATAGATCGATGTTAAGAATGTATGAAAATGAGGTTTTAGAACTGGTTATAGCATAAGTCTCATTTACCGATCTGAAGGTTCACCCGCATTTACACCGTGATAATTGCCTAAGTGTTTTGTTCACCAGCATTCACCTTTGTTCAGCTGCATTTGCTTAAATTCAGCCTAAGTGTTCATCAGCATTTCTTTTTATATACATGCGCATTTGCTACAGTGTTCATCAGCATTTCTTTTTATACATGCGCATTTGCTACAGTGTCCATCAGCATTTCTTTTTATACATGCGCATTTGCTACAGTGTCCATCAGCATTTCTTTTACGACAGAATAATTACCAAGTGTTCATCCGCATTTGCAAGTTGTTCATCCGCATTGGTTCTGTTCATCCGTATTTCTTTAGGACTTAAGAAATTTTCTGGAATTTTGGAAGATCAGAAATTAGGATTTAACCACGGTTGACTTGATGCTTTAATTTGGTTATCTTATACATGATGTGGGTTGCCCTTATGTGCCTATTATGATACTATTGTGTGGCCTTATATGGTTTGTTCGTAATCATGAAGTATTATTAATCAAGTGAAAGATTAATATTAACGAAAAGTGAAACTTAAAGAATGAAAGACTTGCAAGTAAAAATTTACAGGAGGTGCACGACCATGTTGTCGTTAGCTCAACTGTGTACGGTTTAGCTAACCCAAAGGATGTACACAGGGTCAATCTTTAAGATTGAGGGGACCACTGTTGTTGCCCCGGTACTGGTGCCAGCATATGTGCATCACGGATGGAGTCTATTTATAGACTTCAAGGCCCAGTACCAGGTTTATGCGCATTTTATAGGGGTATAGCACTTTGGTCCATATCGACAGTGAAAGATAATAATAATAAGCAAGAAAGAGAATGGTGATAATGTAATGGATATGATTTGTATGTATGATGTGTGATCACATCCGAAAGAAAGATAAGATATTTTCTTTAAGAAGTATTTTGTGTACAAATCTATCAAGATATCTTTACGATTTTAAAACTAGGACTCACTCAGCAAAGCTGACTTTTATGCGTTTTCAGTTGGCAGGTAATATTGCTGAGGATGGCACTCGGGAAGGCTACTAGCCGGGGCAAGGCTGACATCCATTCATGAATATAACATTGTTGTTTTGTAATGCAAACTAATGATCTTTTGTAACCATACCAAACATGTATTACTTAGCAACAGCGTTTATAAATAAATGAATGGCTTTTAAATGTTTAAATTTCGCTGCAATGTGATAATGAATTATAAAATGTTTTATGAATAGTGCTGTTAATGTCCAACTGTGAGGTCTCCGGGAACGGGGCCTTACAAGTTGGTATCAGAGCCAAAGTTTAAGAGAAATGGGTAAATATTTTCAAAAAAAAAAAAAAAAAAAAAAAAAAAAAAAAAAAAAAAAAAAAAAAAAAAACCTAAACTTAAACTGAAAATGGGACCGAATGGAGGGATGCCAACCCGAGTAGCTACGTGCCATTAGGTATTTATTTATTACGATAACTGGTATTATGTGCGCATGCTATTTGATTTATGTGCTTTAGTAGATTTGAATACTGATGTAGTCGGGATAGGAAATGCTCGGGGAATGAAGAGTAAAGTAAGTGGCTAATCACAACTGGCCACTGTAATTAGGGACTTACTATACTTAACATTAACTGAGCCATTACCTTGAGTAACCGTGTTGGTGTTTGGATCTTATAGTGTTAGAGGATGGCTGGGGGAAGATCATCTAAGGCTTCTAGAGGTGGGGTACGGGGTGGTCGTGCTGGCAGACCCCGAGCCGTAAAGAACAAGGCAAGAACTACAGAGATGGCTCCTGCAGAGCCTAAGCCTCATCACCCGGAGGGAGTGGATGAGAGTGCCAATTTGAGGGCCTCGGTGAAAGAGGCAGCGGTGGAGGAGGTTCACCAAGTCATGCAGACGATCCTACCATCTGTCGTGACTGAAGTGATCCGGGCCGTAAGGAAGGATGAGAGGAAAGAAAGAGAGGAAGAGATAAGGGCTGCTACTGGGAGAAGGGAGAATGAGGAAAATCATGATGATGAGGAGGAGATAAATGTCGAAAGGGGAGCCTCCAGTGATGAAGAAGATGTAGAGGTGCGGGAAACCGCGAGGGGATGCAGCTACGGGGCATTCCAACTGTGTAAACCCCCTACTTTTGACGGCAATGGTAACGCTGCTACTGCCCACCGCTGGGTTAGAGAGATGGAGGCAGTGTTGGATATTAGTGAGTGCAGGGAGGATCAGAAGGTGAAATTTGCCACTCACTCATTTGTCGACTCGACTCTGTGTTGGTGGGACAATCTTGTCCAAGGCGAGGGCAACAGGGCTGTCGGGAGGATGAGATGGAGTGAACTGAAAAGATTAGTGATTGAGGAATTCTGTCCTTATCGAGAACTTGACAAGATAGAGAGAGAGTTTCTACAGCTTGAGGCGGGAACCATGACCCACCAGCAATATACCACCAAGTTTAACGAAATGGCGAGGCTGGTGCCCGATCAAGTTACATCGGCTTCAAGGAAGATCAAGCGGTATATTCAGGGGTTGCCTGCTGACATCCGTAGGATCTTGATCGCTGCCCGACTGAGCACTTTTAGGTCGGCGGTGGATTTAGCTGGGAGACTGTATGATGAAAGAGAAGTGGAGGTGGTGGAGGTGAAGAAGACGGGTGGTGATGACAGGAGTTGGAAAGGGAAGAGATTCGGGCGCGGTGGTTTCAACCCGAACAGTAAAAGACCGAGGATGGATGATCGCCGAGTGGTTACTGCAAGCTCGGGGTTGAGGAGGTGTGATAAGTGCGGGAAGGAACATAGCGGGGAATGCCGCTTGGGAATGAATGTCTGCTACAAATGTGGCAAGCCCGGTCACATTTCAAAGATGTGTGGAGCCCCACGATGCTTTAACTGTGGTGAAGTCGGCCATATGAACAAGGATTGCAAGAAGCCAAGGGCTGAAAGTTCTGGGTTGAAGAAGAGGCCGGAAGAAGGAGGGCAGAAGGCAAGTGCAAGAGCCTTCACGATGACCCGAGAGGAAGCCCGGGTAGACCCCGACATCGTGTCAGGTGTTTTTCTTGTAAACCAAACTTGTGCCTCTGTATTATTTGATTCTGGTGCTAGTAGGAGTTTCATATCTGCTGCCTTCTGTGCTAAATTGCATGTTAGTAGTAGAAGAACTGATGAGCCATTTGATGTAAAAACTGCTATTGGTAAGTCTACCAGAATTTCTGATATGATTGAGGATTATGGCATAGAGTTAGAAGGCCATAGGTTCTCTGCTAAACTATTTGTGATGCCCCTAGGTGGATTTGATGTAGTTCTGGGGATGGATTGGTTGGCAGCCTATGAGGCAAACATCGTGTGTCGGAAGAAGATGAATCAATTAGTTGCACCCGATGGGAGTTCAGTGATAGTTTATGGTGATCGCGTCACTACGGTTCCGAAGGTGATTTCGATGGCAGTGGCAGAGAAGTGTATGAGGCGCGGATGTTGTGCCTACTTGGCATACGTAAAGGATGTGGACGTGTCGATACCATAATTATCGGAAGTGCCAGTGGTACGTGATTTCCCGGATGTGTTTCCCGAAGATCTACCAAGTGTGCCACCGGACCGTGAGATAGAATTTCAGATCGACCTGATACCCAGTGCGCAACCCGTTGCCAAGGCACCGTATCGGTTAGCTCCGACCGAGATGAAAGAACTGATGGATCAGCTACAGGAACTGATGGATAAGGGGTTTATTAGACTGAGTATCTCTCCTTGGGGTGCTCCGGTATTATTCGTAAAGAAGAAAGACGGTACTATGAGAATGTGTATAGACTACTGGGAGTTGAACAAGTTGACAGTGAAGAACAGATACCCCCTACCAAGGATTGACGACCTGTTTGATCAGCTTCAAGGTGCCAGTTGGTTTTCCCGAATAGATCTTCGATCTGGCTACCATCAGCTGAAGGTCAAGGAACAAGATATCCCGAAGACAGCGTTCCGCACGCGTTATGGACATTACGAGTTTCTCGTTATGTCATTCGGTTTAACTAACGCGCCAGCTGCCTTTATGGATCTGATGAACCGAGTGTGTCGGCCGATGTTAGATAAATCAGTGATTGTGTTTATTGACGATATTTTGATTTATTCGAAGAGCAAAGAAGAACATGCCGGCCACCTACGTGAAGTGTTGGAGACACTTAGAAAGGAGAAGTTGTATGCTAAATTCTCTAAGTGTGCTTTTTGGCTGCGGGAAGTTCAATTTCTGGGTCATGTGGTGAATACCGAAGGAATTATGGTGGACCCGGCAAAGGTTGAGGCGGTAATGCAATGGAAGTCTCCAAAGACACCATCCGAGATTCGCAGTTTCTTGGGTTTGGCGGGTTACTATCGAAGGTTTATCCAAGACTTTTCCAAGATAGCCTCACCTTTGACTAAGTTGACACGCAAGGATGTGAAGTTTGTGTGGGGACGAGAACAGGAGGACGCTTTTGAGGAGTTAAAAGCAAGATTAACTCAAGCTCCTGTTTTGACATTACCTGAAGGGAGTGAAGACTTAATGGTGTATTCGGATGCCTCCTATTCGGGACTGGGTTGCGTGTTAATGCAACGTGAGAGAGTAATAGCCTATGCGTCCCGACAGTTAAAGACCCACGAAGTTAATTACCCCACTCATGATTTAGAATTGGCTGCGGTGGTCTTTGCGTTGAAGATCTGGAGGCACTATTTATACGGGACCAAGTGCACAATCTTCACGGATCACAAGAGCTTGAAATACTTTTTCGAGCAGAAAGATCTCAACATGAGGCAGAGAAGGTGGTTAGAGTTGATCAAAGACTATGATTGTGAGATCCATTACCACCCGGGCAAGGCCAACATAGTGGCCGATGCCCTTAGCCGGAAGGAGAGACCTGAACCGATTCTTGTAAAGGCGTATCAGTTGGTGATGACCTTAGAGGTGATAACGCAAGTTAAAGAGTTTCAAAATGAGGCGTTAAAAGAAGATCACCTCAACTCCGAACGAATGAGAGGTCTAGTTGCAGAATTGGGGGAGAATACCCACGGTGTTAAAACCTGCTTTGGGAGAATGTGGATTCCTCGATATGGGAATCTACGTGGGAGAATTATGGACGAAGATCATAAAACTCAATACTCCATTCATCCCGGTGCTACCAAGATGTATCAAGACATGAAGAAAGACTACTGGTGGCCGGGTATGAAACGTGATGTGGCAGAGTATGTAAGTAAGTGCCTTACTTGCTTGCAAGTGAATGCAGAACATCAGAAACCATACGGGAAGATCCAACCGTTGGATATACCCGAGTGGAAGTGGGAGCACGTCACCGTGGACTTCATAACGAAGCTACCCCGTACTGCGAAGGGGTGCGATACCATCTGGGTGATAGTTGACCGATTGACAAAGAGTGCTCACTTCCTACCGATCCGCGAGACGTATTCCTCCAAGAGACTGGCGGACCTGTTCATCAAAGAGATTGTAGCTCGCCATGGTGTGCCGGTGTCTATTATGTCAGATCGTGACACCCGATTCACATCAAAGATTTGGAAGAAATTCCATGATGCCATGGGGACGAGACTACACATTAGCACGGCTTACCATCCTCAGACAGATGGTCAGTCTGAGCGGACGATTCAGACGCTCGAGGATATACTCCGGGCATGTGTGATCGACTTTGGAGGGAGTTGGGATGATCACCTACCGTTGGCTGAGTTCTCGTACAATAATAGTTATCATGCCAGCATTGGTATGCCACCATACGAGATGCTGTACGGTAGGAGGTGTAGAACGCCTGTGTGTTGGGGAGACATTGGGCAGAAAGAATTAGGAAGCATCGAGGTGATTAAGGCTACGACTGAGAAGCTGGAAAAGATCAAAGCCTTTATGAAGGCAGCCAAAGATAGACAAAAGTCGTATGCCGATAAGAGGTGTAGACCCATCGAGTTCAACGTGGGTGATAAAGTTATGTTAAAGGTCTCGCCTTGGAAAGGGATCATCCGGTTCCGGAAGAGGGGCATGTTTTGTCCAAGATACATAAGGCCTTTTCGAATCGTTGCACGAGTAGGAGAAGTGGCCTACCATCTAGAATTGCTCGATGAGTTAAGTGGGATTCACCCGACATTCCATGTATCTCATCTAAGAAAATGCTTAGCTGACGAAGATATGATTGTGCCACTGGAGGATATCAAAGTGGATGAAAGCCTCAACTATGTGGAGCAACCAGTGGTCATCATAGACAGGAAGGAGAAAAGATTGAGAAATAAAGTGGTTCCGCTTGTACGTGTGCAGTGGGAACACCGGAAGGGTTCTGAGTCTACGTGGGAGAGACCGAAGAAGAAATGAGGCAGCACTACCCTCATTTATTTGAAGAATGACAGGTTTCGGGGACGAAACTTCTTTAAGGGGGGTAGACTTGTAACACCCGAATTTTTATAAAGGCCAAAGTTGAAGGGTGAAAAGCGTAAAATAGTACAAAAGTCAAAAGTGGGTGTATAAAGAGCATGGTAACCCATGCTCTTTCTGCTGCTGCTTTCCGAAGAAGAAAAGAAAAGAAAGAAAGCTGGGTTTTGTGTTTTCTCTCGGTCGAATCGTGAAGAAGGAGAAGAATCCTCAAGGTTAGTAGGTTTTTGTGATTAATTGGTTCGGTTTCTGTGGGGTTTCAACCTTAGAAACTGATTTCTATGTGTTCTTGGTGTTTGGTGTTTGTTTTGGCTTGTTCTAGGTGTTTGAACTCTTGTGCACGCAAGTTGGGAGGAGATCCACTTGTCTGCTGCAATAGGTGAGTTCTAGGACCCCGATTCTCTGTTTTTAAACTTCTTTGGGGGCTGAAAATGCATTTAACATGTTTTACAACCGTCATGTATGTTGACTGCTTATGTATGTGTATGAATTTCTGTGTTTTATGAGGTTGTAAGCTTGTTCTAAGAGTTTAGCATGATAGATCAATGTTAAGAATGTATGAAAATGAGGTTTTAGAACTGGTTATAGCATAAGTCTCATTTACCGATCTGAAGATTCACCCGCATTTACACCGTGATAATTGCCTAAGTGTTTTGTTCACCAGCATTCACCTTTGTTCAGCCGCATTTGCCTAAATTCAGCCTAAGTGTTCATCAGCATTTCTTTTTATATACATGCGCATTTGCTACAGTGTTCATCAGCATTTCTTTTTATACATGCGCATTTGCTACAGTGTCCATCAGCATTTCTTTTTATACATGCGCATTTGCTACAGTGTCCATCAGCATTTCTTTTACGACAGAATAATTACCAAGTGTTCATCCGCATTTGCAAGTTGTTCATCCGCATTGGTTCTGTTCATCCGCATTTCTTTAGGACTTAAGAAATTTTCTGGAATTTTGGAAGATCAAAAATTAGGATCTAACCATGGTTGACTTGATGCTTTTATTTGGTTATCTTATACATGATGTGGGCTGCCCTTATGTGCCTATTATGATACAATTGTGTGGCCTTATGTGGTTTGTTCGTAATTATGAAGTATTATTAATCAAGTGAAAGATTAATATTAACGAAAAGTGGAACTTAAAGAATGAAAGACTTGCAAGTAAAAATTTACAGGAGGTGCACGACCATGTTGTCGTTAGCTCAACTGTGTACGGTTTAGCTAACCCAAAGGATGTACACAGGGTCAATCTTTAAGATTGAGGGGACCACTGTTGTTGCCCTGGTACTGGTGACAGCATATGTGCACCACGGATGGAGTCTATTTATAGACTTCAAGGCCCAGTACCAGGTTTATGCGCATTTTATGGGGGGTATAGCACTTTGGTCCATATCGACAGTGAAAGATAATAATAATAAGCAAGAAAGAGAATGGTGATAATGTAATGGATATGATTTGTATGTATGATGTGTGATCACATCCGAAAGAAAGATAAGATATTTTCTTTAAGAAGTATTTTGTGTACAAATCTATCAAGATATCTTTATGATTTTAAAACTAGGACTCACTCAGCAAAGCTGACTTTTATGCATTTTCAGTTGGCAGGTAATATTGTTGAGGATGGCACTCGGGAAGGCTACTCGCCGGGGCAAGGCTGACATCCATTCATGAATATAACATTGTTGTTTTATAATGCAAACTAATGATCTTTTGTAACCATACCAAACATGTATTACTTAGCAACAGCGTTTATAAACAAATGAATGGCTTTTAAATGTTTAAATTCCGCTGCAATGTGATAATGAATTATGAAATGTTTTATGAATAGTGCTGTTAATGTCCAACTGTGAGGTCTCCGGGAATGGGGCCTTACACATTTGAAGGTCACTACCACCACCACCACCACCACAACTCACAATCGCCACCACCAGAGGTCACTATCACTACCACTACTCACATCACCACCATCACAACTCACAATCACCACCTCCACAAGTCACTACCACTACTATCGCTCATAATCACCACTACCACTGTTGACAATCACCACCAGCACAGGTCGCTACCACCACTACCGCTCACAATCATAATCGCCACATGTCATTACCACCACCACCAATCACAATCACCACCACCACTAGTCACAATCATCACCAAAAAACTCATTTTTAACGCTGAAAAAACAAGATCTACAATGGTAATGACGATTTTTGGTTTCAGATCTAAAGGTTTCCAGATCATATTGATGGAATCTATAAAGATGGTGGTTGTTTCAGATCAAATCTAAGGGTCCTTCCAAGGGGATGCGACGAGGACCAATGGTTTTAGGCAAAAAGGACGGGTTGGTGTTAGTGGTGGTTTGTGGTAAAAAATGGCTTAGGAAGTGATGGTGGTGTGGAGAGATGAAGATGATGGTGGTGTGGTGGTGATGAGGCGAGTGTCGGAATATCGGTTGGGGGTTGTTGGAAAGCAAGGTTGCAAGGGCGGTGGACGGTGCGTGGGTTGATTGTGTAGTTTTGTTTTTTTGTTTTTATTTAATATTAAATAATGTGGGTCCCACTATTAATGATATTTTGAGTAATTTTATTTTAAAGGTAAGGATATTTTGGTCATTTTACATAGACTTAACTGATCAAGTTAACTTTTGATAGCATTGGGGACTGCAAGTGTGCAAACCATACAAAGTTCAAGCCCGCATCTGTAAATTTTGAAAGTAATAACTGAAGTTACAATACGCGCAAACCCTAGAGATTGTCTGTGTAATTTACTCGTAAATTTATATGTGTAATTGAAACTTACACAGTGTAAACATGTGTTTATGTTACAATTTACACATGTATAAGTTAACATTTAGAACTTTTTTTATACATGTTTAATTACATATGCATAAATATGTGTAGAAAACGAGAACTATTTTTCGTATGCGTGTAAACATGCGTAAAAGAGAGTTCCCAGAGTTCTGGCAAAAAAAAAAAAGTTTTCAAGATAACTCTCACATATACATATTACTAATAAAACCACCTTACATGATATACAATTAAATTAAATACAAAGTATTCAAGTCAAATTAAATAATAATGCTTTCAAATCTTATGATAATCTATCTATTCTAATAAATAAAGTTATTTGGGACACATGATATGTTTCTATGCATTCGCAGCTTGGTTTTTCTGCCTAAGCCGGTATATACATTTTACTTTTCATACAAATATTACATTTATAATTGAAACAATTTTTAATGCTTATTAAGATCACCTTCTAATTTCTTTATAATATCTCATTTTCTTCCTGCATTTCCTCTTCCATCGATCAATCTTTTTTTCTCTACAATCAAACAACCTAAAAATATTTAATTATCTAATATATTTTAGGATAATTGCGTTTAGATTATCATAAATTAAATTTATTATTCACAATCAGGTTAGTACACGCGTCCACAAACTTTACAATTTTCATTACTATTATTATTTTATATACGGGAGTTATTGTTACGAATTTTTGTATATTAACACATGTAACATTTTAGTCCACTTTAATTTTGTGAATCTCACTCACATGATCTCACGTTTGAGAATATTTTCCTTCTAAAGTACCGAAACTTACGATACAATATCTTTGTGTTTGTGTTCGTGGTCAAAAAAATTTTATATTCACTTGAAATGATAAGGCTTTCTGTTGTTTTTCTACCGATCTACTTTTCGCATAGAGAATAGCGATTTTGGGAGGATTATAGAATTTAAGGTGCGCTATGATGATTTAAAGTGAATTTATGCAACTTTCATTTTAATGAACGATGAGGTTAACCTGATTACTTGAATAAGAGACAATATAATTTAAATTAGCTTGCATGTCTATTAATGCTTGTACATGTGAGAAAAAAAGTAAATGCCACGTCTGATGTTTGACTAAACTCATGTTTTGCACAAGAGTAGGTTGGGGCTAGATCGCTTCGCGATATAATGTATGTAACATTCCTCTTTATTTCATGCAGTGGAATGTTTTTTATGATAAAAAAAAAAAATGAATGTCACCAAATCACGATTGTTATTCATGATTTTCTTAGCTAGTTAGGTATAGTTTTTTTCCACATTATGAGATACAAGACATGTTCGCGAAATTCAAGTGGATCCAAAAAAAGAAGTTTCATGATACGTTGGCTATTGTGATAGAAACTTTTGTGGCAATAGATATTTTCATATAAAAAATAATTTAAAATGAATAGATTTTTGTAATATCTCTTACTTTTAGGGGTTAAATGGTAAACTCAATAAGAATTTTTGTGAAGCTTTACCCTTGAATAAAAGTTAAAGAAATTACGCTTACCTCTTATAAAGGTATACTTAGATATGGTTAATATACAAACAGATATTGGTACTAGGATTTAGAGTTACAAACATGCATCAACATTTAGTTGTTATTCCGGTGTTTTGCTGGTACAACCCTCGTAGTTTATATATTAAATATTAAATCATAAAAAAATCAACATTAATGAGTGATGAAAAGTTGTTATTTCGAATAATATATTCAAAAGAAAGAGAAATGCGAATACATACATAAAGTATAATTAATACAAAATATTTCTTCCAAGATACTTTAATAAAATCTTTTAAATTTCGAATAACAAAGTTTCAAATGTTGAGTTTCCCCACTTTAAAATATATTGTTCTAAACAAATTAGTCAAATGGTATTCGATTTGTTAAATGGTGCACCTTCTCTAAAATTCAAAGTTTCAAGTTTCATGATCGACTGCGGAGTAGAATTAGTAATAGATTAAATGGTTGTATGAGTTTACATTTATATATATACGAGAAATCAAATATATATAAATATAATATACCTATATAACATTTTAAGCAAAGTGTAATATAGAGAAATCATATATATAATACATATGAAAAGGATAATATGGTAATTTCATTCAAAATGTAATACATCTATACAATATTTTAAACATAGAGTACAAGCGTTTTACGCAATAGTTTCATTTTTACTCACATTTAATTAACTTCATCTAATTATTGTATTATTTAATACATATTATTAATACATTATTTAATAATATGATATTATTTAATTTACTTTATTAAATTTTATTTTATTTATAATAATATAAATTGACATTCAAAATTATAGTTACTCATAATATTTTTATAACTAAATACTATTTAAATTAAGCATTATTTTATTTAAATACTTATCTCTATACTAGTATATAATACATTTATTCGGTTAGAGATGTAATTTTGCCAAGCATACAAGTTTTGAAGCAACATGTACAAAAGAACGCAAGACATTTAAAAGGGGTAGAATAGGAAATTAATTAATATTTTAAGAAAATTTAGGGGCAATAAGGTAAATTTATCCATTAAAATTTATATATCTTGACATTTTTGCTTTTGTCTCTTTCATGTATTTAATAAATATTATTAATATATTATTTAATAATATGATATTATTTAATTCACTTCATTAAATTTTATTTTATTTATGGTACTTAAATTGACATTTAAATTTATATTACTAATTCTATTTTTATAACTAAATACTATTTAAGTTAAGTATTATTTTATTAAATATTTAAGTATATAACTTATATATTTTTCATATTTATAATAACTATAATACTATTATTTTTCTAGGGGCATATTATAAGTTTAATAATTTTACTATTTATCTATATCTTTTATAATAAAAATAAAATGAGGATAGAATAATAATTTTACATATGGATTAAGACACCCATATGAAAAGTCATGATTAAATTTTAAAAAATTAATCATTTTATTATATTTATGCCCTTACAATAAAGTATAACATATGATTCTTATAATATAAATGGTAAAACATATACACGTGGCCAAACAAAACTGTAATTTACTTTCAATGTCGTTCATTCATTGCGATTGAGCATTAATCCCTCTTCCTCTTTTTCTTTCCGATTGTTAACAACTCAGTAACAATCAAGATGGTAATTTGTGGTGACAATTTTCCAGTAACTTTCTCCGGTCTATGCAATGCACCACCGAAAGCTGCCTCTGATGATCATAAAACTCTAGCCTACATTTATAAAATGAAACCCCCCTTAAAATCTAGGTGATAAGTGATTTTTGATCACAAATACCACCCATGCTTTCACTAATCTTGTTGGGATAATATAGTTGTCTTAAAGACTTTTGTAATATACGTAATTGTTTTCTTTCATTTAATTTTTTCAATAATTATATTTTGATTTTTTAATTTACGTCATAACGCATCGAAGCGATACTAACTAAAATCGAATTCCCAAAAAATTACGCAACAGACGTACCGCCGCAATGCTTGGGCATTTCAACTAGTATATATGTAAGAGAAATCAAATAAAAATCATATTTATAACTAAAAACCGTTAAACCACCTCTAGCTAATGATATAATTTAGAAATTAATTGTTTTTTAATTGTTTAAAATGTATTTGAGTAAACTTTAAGCTTATTATTTTAGGTTATTATATATTTTTTCAATTTAAACCCCAAGGAACACATACGATAACGAAATGAGTTACAAATATGTAAGTTGTATGAGTTATATATACGTAACCCACAGTTGCATACTAGGTGACACGTAGTTACATATACGTAACCCATGGTTTTCAATTATAAACATTGTTTTCATTTGATCAATCTAGTATGTGTGTGTGTGTGTGAATGTGTGTGTGTATATATATAATGTTACTATCGAGGTACGATCCAAAGAGTTACACATTAGATAACAAAAAAGTAACGTTCGATAGTTTCACACTATGATTCATGAACCACAGGTTGATTAACGGTGATTAATTATTTAGGGTAATAATTAAGATAACGGAATTAAATCATTTGTTCATTAATAGTTGATTAATTAAAGTTTTAACGATTTGAATGGTTTATCTAATTAAAAGATGGTTTATCTAATTAAAAGTTACTTAGTAAACCACAAGGGTTTAATAATTAAATGTTAATTGTCAAAGGTTTTTTAAATATATGTTAATTAACCTGGGATCAAAACAATAAATTTAGGGATTAAAAGTGTAAAATCATTTTACATAAAATAGGGGATTAGGGAAACCCTAATCCTCAACCTATTCTTGTCATCACATAACCCACCCCCCAACCCTAACTCCTTTAGTGCCGTCAACCAAAAACCAATATAAACGCCACCTTCGCCGCCATTGTGTACTCGTGTCGTCATCGCCAAAACCTGTTTGAAGTTGCAAACAATGCAATGTTTGAAGCCTTTAGTAATTCAGATCAACTAGCGAGATTGTTGATTGCATTCGAGATGCAAAGTTTTTGTTATTGTCGTCAAGTTATAAAATTTACGCCTTTATATGGTTGTTTTGTTTAATCACGTATATCTGAATACCTTATTTGAGTATTAGATTGATATGATTAATCTTGTTAAACGATCGCGCTTAATTTGATAAAAATTTCTAGTTTTAGTAACTTTAATTTATTAAAGTTAACCTACGATACCCAACAATATGATTTCATAAATCTATTGATAAACAATAGTTGGGTATTAGCTTTGTCTAAAAATTAGACTGATTACCGAGTCAGTGGACTTACCAATCAACTTGTCTAACCAGTTGAAGTAGTTATAAATCCGAAAACATAATTAACAATTGTAAACAAGTAGTTTTGTATCTCACACCTTACGATGGGAAAGAGCAGTGGAGCTGTATGCTTCTAAAAGTAAGGCCCTATTTGACTGCACTGACCCACCCCCTGACCGCTGACCGCCTGACTCGGTCAGGCGGTCAGCGTGTTTGATGTGCACGGCGAGCCCACTGACCCGATCCAAGCCATCTGACCGAGACCTAAATATTTTGATCACTGACCCAATTTCCCTTCCCTTGTTGGTCCGTCGTCTTCCATCTCGCCACCAATTTCACCTTCCCCTTCTCTGTAACCATCCCGTCGTCTTCTTCAGTGACCGAAGTCACCACCACTGTTGTTCACCTGCCACCACCTGCCGCTGCTCTCCGCCTTCTCTATCACCATCTCCGTCTTCTTTGCTCAGCTTCATCACCGCCACTGCTCTTCACCGCTGCTCACCATCTCCGCCTTCTTAAGGTAATCACTAATCACACTTCTTTTGTTTCTACTTCGATTTATTTGCTCAAGTTTGTGTTTGATGCTGATTAAGCTTTGGATGATTGGATCTGGTTGATAAGAATATGCTTATGTTCTACTTCAGATTTGTTGAGGTCGATTGTTGTATTTTGATGCGTTTATCTGTTGATCTGGCTTGACGATTGCTAATGAGTTGATTGAGATAGGCTTTTTTAGGTTGAAGTTGGTTGTTTTGATTTTGATTTTTATGGTTGGTAAGAAAAGAACTTCATTTTGACCATAAATTTGATCTTTGAGGTTAAAAGGAGAACATTAATGTTTAGAAGTTAGAACAAATATTCAATTTTGAAATCGGATTTAGGTTTAGGTTTTGTTAACAGATAAAAATTCAACATTAGTTTTTGAAATCAGATTTGATATTAGTTGGGGTTACATGAGTTTTTGAAATCAGATTTGATGATACTTATATGGATTCTTGAAATTAGATTTAATAATGTGTTCTTGAAATCAGATTTGACATTGCTTATATGGGTTCTTGAAATAAGTTTTGATATTAGTTCTTGATTTAGGCATGACAGAAAAAAAAAACTATAGTTATTTGGAAGTTGGAATATGTCGACAAAACATTTCTCGAAGCATGTATACATGAAATAACAAAACAACGGTCAGGAGGGTAGTAGCCTAAAAGGATGCTTATGGAAAGTTGTTGCGGAAAAACTAAAAATGATTATAATTTCATTGCTTGTTTTGCAATCCATAATTTTGTAAGGAAATACAATATTCAAGATGAATTATTTACAAACTTTAAAGGGAATACTATAGTTATCCATCATGGTGAAGGTGGAAAAAGTGAGGGTCAAAACACACAAGGGATAGAGTGGGGTTAAGAAGGCGTTGAATATATGGCTACGTTGCGTGACCAAATTGCTAATCAACTGCTTTCAAATGCTTCAATTTAGATTTGTATGCAAACTCTTATAATATGTTTAAAATTCTATGTGTTTATTTGGATTATGTTTGATTTATGTTTAACTTGTATTTTGTATGACATTTTGAATTTTAAGCTATTATTTTATTTTTAAAAATTTGGCTATTTTTATTGATTACACAAGACCAGTTAAATGCAAGCTCGTCAGAACTTCGTGGCAATATGGTTATGTTTATCATTCAGCAGAGTCAGTCAGATACTGAATCAAACAGTCAAGTTTCAGTCAGATGCAGACTTAGTCAAAACTTCTAACTAAGTCAGCTTCTGACTCAGTCAGATTTTACTGAGTCAGTGGTAACCAACATCCCCTAAGTGTTTTAAATATCTAAATGTTGTAAAAAGAGTTTTAAAAATTTCGCATAACGAAGATATTAAATCGATATTTACTTTTTTTTTTTATGGTTTAGTGGAAACAACCAATTCAGACCACTCACCACTCATAAAACTAGTGAAAAAACACCAACTTCACCTTCAAATCAATTTCCTTTGACCTTCTTTCCCATTACCTTCCAATTTTGACTCTTCTCCCAAATTTCCATTTTGACATTTCCCCTCTCAAACGCACACACAAAATCCACACGCATTCATTCCCCCGCTATTAAACCCCCACACACACCTTCTCCCCCTCTGTCACCAACTTACCACACCAATGGCGAAACAACAACAACAACTACAATCTCCATCGATCATCATGGAGCACGATGACGAAGGCAGCGAAGACGCTGACGTGGCACCGTCGACTGGTTGTTTCCGCCTCTTCTGCTGCTTCGACAACCACCGTCACGACGGCGAAACGGCCGGGTTCTTATACCACCATCCGGCCGGAGATCTGATCAGCCAGGACACGTGGTTCATGAAACGAGCCAAGAGCTTGAAAGAATATTCGGAATTGGTTGCAGGACCTAAGTGGAAGAACTTCATCAGAAGGTTCAGTAAGAAGACGAAGATCAGATCTAACGCTAACACACCGTTTCAGTACGATCCTCAGAGCTATGCGCTTAATTTCAACGATGGAGGATGTCATGAAGATGATGATTTGTTGCCTCGGAGTTTCTCTACGCGATTTGCGCCTCCGTCAAGATCTGCACAGATTTGATGCTTGAGGTTCGATTGAATGTCTGATTGTTTCTTATCGATTATTCGATCGATTTGGTGGATATATGTATGTATATTTGATTGTTTTCTTTGTGATTTTGGATGTTTTCGATCGATCAAATTGGTTAACAAAATCAATCAATGATACAATGGACAAACAGCTGTTGATTCGATATGCGATTCTTAGAAGGTTTTCTTTAATTTTAAATTGATTAGTATTATAATTTATAATAATAAATATTAATAATGCCTGTTGATGTGTAGTCACTTAATTTAGAAACAGGTGTGTATGAACATCAAATTGTTCGTAACATATGAAAGATAAAGTACATGAATTATGAAATTTTAATTGGAATCTACATTCCAACTCCATACAAAGAACTTTTTAAAACAAACATACATATATATTCTATAGTAATTATATAAACTATTGTGTTTTTGGTTTCTGTTTATAATTTGTTATATCGGTAGTTGCCAAACTCACATTCAAAACACCTCGAAACATCATACTCATGATCTTTGACCCCGGATGTATCTAAAGGAAAAACTGAGGTACATAGTCTCCGATTCAAAGTCGTGCATGATCTACAACTTGAGATTCATTGATGAAGAGAGACCCTAAACATACAAATGCGTGTAATGTGCGTAGCATGACGCCTGTGAGATTAACATTTGAGTGTGAGTAAAATGAGTGCTTGTTGCAAATTTCAAATTTTAAATAACTTTTTATACTTAAGATATTTATTTTATTTTATTTGAATTAAATTAATAACTTTGTCTAATATGTATCGTTTTATTCCATTATTATTAAATTCTTTCGTATCATTCAAATGGTTCATATATATTTGTGATTTATATTAGAAATAACACGTGCGCATATGTACTACATCTGTCTATTTTCTAATTTGGCAGGCGTCAAGGGTTGAGGTTGGAAACAAGTGGGGCACTAAAATGACAAATTGACAAGGTACAATATTTTTCTGAAATATTAAAATTTTAATTTATGACACAGATGGGATCCAAGCACACTATTTGTTAAGATTTAAAATATATATATACTATTCATATTCATATTGTTTATGTAAATTTAAGAGTATTAATAATATGTTGAAATCGAACAACCGTTTAAAATTACATCGTATTAAATTGTTTGGCGTGGTCGATTTATATTATATGGCTTGGTGCACGATTTTAAATCAACGTGCTTTAGTTTACGATTTAAACTTTCAATTGACCTCATAAGCCAAATTAATTGTTAATCTTTATTATTTTTTGTTTTATTTTAATCTATGCATTTATAAGCATGTATATTATTCATAAACCACCTTAAATTTTAAAAACCTAATACAAGTTAACGTTTTAAATGAAAAAAATTATAAATTATTACACAGAAGCTGAAGCTGCAAGTTTTATATAAGTAAACTAGTTTAATAAACCCATGTATTACACAGATTGAATAAATAAAATATTAAATAGAACTCTCAAGCATATTTTATTTTATTTAATCAACCCGTAATACACGGATTGAATAAAAAAAATATTAATATAATGAATTTTTTTATATCACTGTTTAATACACGGGTTCAATCATACCTTATTTTATTTAATCAACCCGTGTAATACAATGGTTGAATAAAAAAATATTAAATAAAATAAAAATTTATTAATTATGAATCGATATTCTAAAATAAGATATGATTAAAATCTTTATAATAAATAATATAAAATTTTTATTTCAAAAAAAAGTTTTAAAAAAATGTTATACTTAAAACTTTCTTATTATAACTCTTAATTTTAATTACTTTTTATTTATATAATTTTACTTTTTAAAAACACCAATTATAAATATTTTGTACTTTTAAAAAAGTTTAATGTTCTAAAAACTTCCTAATTTTATAAAAAATATTTTCTTAGAAATAGCATTAGTAAAGATCTCTTTCTTAATTTATTAAAATACTATTTTAAGATATGAATAATATTATTAGTAAATAATGTAATTATTAAATAGAAGATAAAAGTGAGAAAAATTGATGAGAAGAAATATAGTGTTGTCATGTGCCCCTCTTAAATACCCTTTTATTAGAATAGGGAGATTTAATCTATAAAAATGAATAATATTATTAGTAATTATTGTGATTATTAGTAATTAATGTGATTATTAAATAAGAGAGAGAACCCGAAAAAAATTGCTGAGGAGAAATATGGTGTTTGTCTCTTTTAAATACCTTTTTATTAGAGTAGAGAGATTAAAGGGCTTTACAACTACCAATACTGTATATAAAAGTAGGTTTTGATGTAAAAACCTTTTAATTATATTTTGTATATACTATATGATGTTAAAAATTCTAGATCTATATCGATCATATCCCTGGTTTCAGTAAGTACGTAACAGGTTTAACTACTACATAAAAAGGTAATAAATTTAGATATTATCATTATAAGTTTGTAACAGGTTTAAATATTTAAGCTGACTTGAGTTAACCTTTCAGTTAAATTTGGATGAAATGTTAGTATTCAAAACTGTTATTTTCGTTAAGCATTTTATAAAATTATGGTGATAATTTAGTTTTAATATTTAAGGAATGATTATAGTAAAAATAGTATTTGATCTAAAAAGTATAAAAAATATTCTGGACTTAACCTGTGTTATTCTAGTGATTTTATAAAGAATGGTATTGTAGTTATTCTATCAAATACACCAGTGTGTCAAAATATCTCAGTTCGTTATGTGAAATATTAGGATGTCGTGTCAAATATTTTTCGTCTTTTGTTATATGTATTAATCATTGTGTTTTACATTTTAGATTATTTCGTATTATATTTGTCATTGTGTTTTAAATATTATATATATATATTATTGTTTTATCATTGTGTTTTATAATAAGAAGTACACAACGATTTATTTCACTTATGTGTTTTTTTCTAAAACTTATAGTGTTTAAAAAAATACAATGGTTAGCAGAAAAACAAAATAAAATATTTTATCGTTGTGTTTTACATTTTATATTAATTTTTGTTATTGTGTTATTGTTTTCAATGTATTAGTATAGTTAGTTGTTATTTTATTATTGTGTTTTACATATTAAATGGGCATACCAATGTTAGTTTAACATTATGATATTTAAAATTCATCATGTTAAAAAAAGATAATAACAAACAAAAGCACATACAAGGTGCACTAAAGACATAAGGACGGGCATAAATCATTTGAGCTGAAAAAAGTTAAATTTTCTGTACTTATTTGAAAAATTAAAAAACTTGTTTTAATGGTGTAAAATTTATAAAAAAGTAATATGATGTATAAAAGTTATGAATGTTAAAAAAATAAAGGCATTTGAAAAATATCAACAAAAGTGGCTACGACTTAAATTCTCATTTAACAAACTTTTTTCATACAATTAAGATTGATGATTGAGAATTTTTATTATACTTTTTAGATTTAAAACTTTTTTTATTTGAATTTTTATCTAATAATTTAAAATCATTATAAAATTTAAAGTTAGTACTTAAACCAGCTATATACTTATATCTTTTGCTTAATATCAAATTTACTATTTTCTCCAAACAACATGGACAAGTAATTAACTCAAACTTTTAACTAAAATTTTAACTCTAAACTAGTGTAGTTACCCGGGTGCGCGTTACGCGCATGACAAACGGGATATTCCAAGCCTCAGATAGATGCATGTTGTCTAATTACCGCATCCCATCGTAGCCATTCTTTATTAACTAAGCAGACACAAATCATATAATAAAAGGATGGGATATGATAATTTGGCGTAGCTGCAAACGTCATGCTTACCACGCCATGACAACGAACTCTTTTTGCTTCGTCATTGCCTCTCAAGTGAAGGGCAACCAAATTCCATAAGAAATGAGTTCTGTCATGATAATCGTAACCAACTCTGTATTATCTCAAACAAACCAAAAGTTGTAGTCATCGACGCAACATCAATATCGTATTTCACAAGAATAATATAAACCAAAAGTCTCGGATGATTAAGGCTCATCTTCACAAACACCAGAAAACATGAATAAATCAGAAAGGAAAGCAACTTCAAAAGAGGTAAAAACCAAAATGGCAAAAGACCTCAAATAATCCAAGAAGTAGAGATGGAGAGAGTTTGTGACGGAGCTAGAGCTGGCCGATCGGCATAACACCGGCGATGATGGGTTATGATTTCGAGGATTCACAACCTCAATCTCTAAATCTCTCTCTCTCTCTCTCTCTCTCTCTCTCTCTCTCTCTCTCTAACTGCATGTCATTGTTAAAATGGATACTCCTAACCACATCAATTAGAATGGTAAACAGACAACTTGAAGACCGGTGACAGGACCGGCCACCGCCTTTCTCGCCACCATCATCATCATAGAAAGAAATCCACAAAAGCCATATAAAAGGGGTACCAAAGATAAATACATGTGTGTACGGGCAGATCTAGCGCCACCGATGAGGCGGTGATAAGCGCCAAAAAGGCCACCAAACCCTAGTCAATCTCTCGAACTTTTCTCTCAGAAACCACCAAACCCCAGTCTCTCGCTTGTTACCGCGAGCTTCAAGCGCCGTCGGGGGAGTTGGCAGCCGACGACGGCTCCCAACAACACATGAAACATCCTGACCGTCAGTCGTGTCGCCGTCAGTCAACACTGGTCACGAATAATCAAGAAGACCACCAAAACCCCAGTTTGGTCTGAGAAGAACCAAAAAGGGACAGTATAAATCACCATAAGCACCACCAAAACAATCCTTCACACACACTCTCTCTGTGTAAAGCAAGAAAGAAAAAATAAAAATGAAGAGGCGATTTCATAATGCGAAATAAGTGAGGATAGGAGGACTAAATTGCAAAACCCAAATAATCCCATGGTCAAAACATAAAAACCGAAATTCCAACTATTCCTTTCAGTTGGTAAATTAACATTATACAATATAATATAATATAATTATAAATAGAATTAGTGTTGGATCGACTCGGTTGAAATTGTAATGGTATTCTAGTACAGGTGAAGCTTATTTTTTTTTTCTTTTTTTTAAACAACAAAGATTTTATTAATAATCACGACACTTCTAGCAAAAGACTATTACAGGTGAAGCTGACTAGGCAAAACCACTCTTTTTAACTTGCAAACAGACGGAGGGTGGCAACGGTATAATTGACATCTTAGAGTCAAACATAGTTTTTAAAATACATAATTTCAAACTAGTTTTTGAACAAAGTATTATAACTTTTTCTATTATTAATTAACAACTTATCATACATTTTTTTATTTATTTTTTAACTAATTATTTATGATTTTCTTTTTTAATTTTTTATATGTTTCTAATCAATCGATTCTTCTTCTTCCTTTATTTGTTTTATTTTTTTCAAACAATATATTAAACAGTACGCTTTACAAGTAACATATAAAATGAAAACTAAAACAATCACCTTAAATAAAACTTCAAAAATACAATAAAAACAAAAGAAACTAAGAAAAAAATTAAAATGATCTTACTATTAAGTACACATTAAAATAAATCTGTCAAACAAAATTGTCTCCTTTTAGGATTATTATTCTTTTATCTAAGCTTGAAGAGAAGTCTCGCCTCATCATCGTTTATTATAAATGACTTTCCAATTGAATCTAAAACAAGATAAACGGGAGTGTTGTCACTCAACAAGGCAACAAAATGGAATGAATACAAAAGTAGTGGAAATTGCTAACTTTGATGGAATTCATAGGCAAAATATCCTTCTAATTCTAAGATAATTCACTACCAACACCTCTTCTAAGGTTTCTTTTGTAACCTTATCCTTAGATTTCACCACTTTCATTATTTTTCTCATTTTTGCTGTTGTAGATTCTTATCTTTGAAACTATCTATCTCCCATGTTTTTTTTTGTATGGTAAGTTTTCTTTCACTAACCAATTCGAGCAAGTCATGCAGTCTCATTAAATTGGCAGTAAGCGTATTACACTATAAAGATGTCTTATTGTTTCTACATTATGGCGGTGATAATTGTACATAGATCACACAACGAAATATTTATAGATTGAACAGATTTGGTTTTCTTCTAGTGGCCAGCTATAGAGGGAGTATTCGATGGTGTAGTTGGTCTTCTTCTGACACGAGCAATTATACACAAAGTAACATTCTCTAAGTAGAATATGACAATTCACATCACATCACGAGCGTTTTTGCGATTTGATGTAATTGATTAGTTAATGATTCAACTGAAAACCGTTTTATGCCGGAACATGAGCTAGTGGATGTTGAACTTTTATTCCAATAGATAAACAATAGTACTAAAAGACTAGTATGTGAATTCTACCGTATTATCCATCTGAAAATTCTTAATTTGATTTTCTGGTGAAATAGCTCTTATTCGTATGACTTGGGCTAATAATTGCATAAATGTTTCATTTTAGATAGCCAAACGACTCGCATATAATCACATAGAGATGTATATCTTAAGACCATAAATTATTGAAATGATCTCAATGGAGACTAATATTCCCTTATATTTTCCTTTGATTTTATTAAAAAATAACAGATTATTTACACGCCTTTTGTTTTTCAAATGAACTAAAGATTGATTTGCCAAGATCAAACTGCATATGATAATTCTTTGGGTAATAAATCTTTTAGATTATAAAAGGGGGTGCTCATAATACTTTCGATTTTTTTCATCATTATGCTTCCCATCATATATGTTTCTATGGCATTTTGTGTTTGCAATATAATATATTTTAAATGTAAACCCAAAATTTTCTAATATGGTTGATGTGTATAAATGTATATAGATTTTTAGTAAAGATTTTCACATAATTGTTTTAATTTAAGAAATGATTATCACCTTTAAATTAACTACACACAATAGATAAGTGCACCTATCATATAATAGTATAGCTTGAGGTAAGAACCGAGTATTGATTTGTGGACACAATGACTCCCAATACTAAACCTTTATCACTATTTAACCAATCAATTGAGTTTGAATATGTGAATATTGAAATTAACTAAAAATGTTAGCAAGTTAAACTAACAAAGCAAAAAAATAAAGACATAGATTCACAATCAATTAAATACATCACTTGAACTTCAACTCCACCTAGCATATAAATAACAACTAGTTCAAACTCAAGGTGAGATCATTGTTATACATGATACATGAAAGTATTCTAAACTCTCGTCAGGGATATCTAGTCATATAACTATATATTCAAAAAGCTTGAAAGATAAGCACGCAATAACCTCCTAAAGTTATGTCATGAGGAACTAATGATACAATTATCTAAATGTTAAAGACGAACTAACTCCATTATCTGATTCCATAAAATTTTGGAAGGTTAACACAATAAACACATGATAACCACCTCAACTTGCGTAAAGTAAACAAAGCTATAATTCCGCTTTAATTCATGAATATCAAACCATGATTACAAAATCAATTACTAACTAATGAGAAGAGAGATACTAACATATACTATTGATTTTCTCAAACATAAGCATAATGATGTACATTTACCCAATTTTACTAAATCTTTAACCTTCATTCACCATTCTTAGTCAAGTGTCATAAATTACACATAAAAGATGCAATTATATTTATAAGTCTTGTAAGAACGAAAGGTTTTCCAACATAACATAGTTACAACACCCACAAAGTTAGACATTTTATCAAACTAGAATAAATACATATAATCATTAAAGAACAATCTAGTTTCATCATGACATCAACATAAACAACATCAAGAATCATGTACACATTGTTAAACCATGCTAAATCTTATCTAATCCAAGTGATAATATGACTATGAGGCTTAGAAAAACTACATCGAAACTCAAGAAAATGGAAGAACTCATAGTAGATCTACATAAATTCAAACCAATTTGAGAGGAAATGAGTTGGGTGATGTTGGATCCTTTTTGAAAGTGTGATATCTTTAATCTCTGCCTTCAAATCCCCCATAAACTTTTGAAAAAAAACCCAAATCACCTAAGAATTTGAGGGAGGCTGGGGTTTTGAAAAAAATAAAAGTTATGTTGGAAATGAAATGTCTTGGGGTTATAAACCTGTTTTTGGTCTGAATATAGCCATATAAGAAATGATATGACCATATTTAGCTTTAGAAATGAGCGGTTTGAAGTTTGGCAGCTGGTATGGGCATATGAGCATTGATATGGTAATATCATAAACACTTTTCCTCTTGAACTTCTTCAAATCTTGAATTCTATAAATAGGTGTCTAATAAATGAATTCAATAAAAATGGAAAATTGGATTTTAATAATCTAAACTATCACTTATTGACCGATAATAATCCATACTATTGATTTGGCTGGTAACAATCCCAACTTTCATTTTTATTACTAAAAACAATCCCAGTAACATAATTATTAAAAATGTACGCTTGATTTCGACATGATTTCATTCTTAATAGTGGTTACGAACAAAATGAAAAAACATACAAGCTAAACCGAGCCTAAGATAAGTACAAATCGAGTGTATATATATGGTAATTATGTTACTGGTACTGTTGTTAGTAATAAAAAATGAAAGTTGGGATTATTAACTGCCAAATCAATAGTATGGATTATTATCGACTACTGAGTAATAGTTTAGATTATTAAAATCCAATTTGGCTAAAAAATTACTTAAAATGCAAAGGAATGTGTATTTCTTATATATATAATTATTAACATATCAACGGTCTTTTCTTCATATTAGTTTTATACAATTTGAAGATAACTCAGTATCGTTTTAGTCATAATGTCAACGTCATAAACATTTATATGAATATATTTTAAACTTAGTAAGTTTCTTAAAAATCTATTAGACTGTAAGGCATTATGTATTATAATTTTTGATACACGTAGGCAATGTGACACATATAATTTTGGAGTGTTTAATAAAGTTACCAACACTTGAAATATTTCAATAAGTGTCTTTACCAGAGACAACTTGAAAATAAAATTTAGGGTAAAATTATAAAATAGTAATAAAGTAACTTTTTGTCTCTATTAGGTCAGTCATAAATTTTTTTTTATCTCAATAAGGATACTCATAAATCTTTCTGTCCTTATCAAGTAACTAAATTTTCAAGATTATTCTAATTGAGTCATTCATAAATTATAAAATATTAAAAAAACATTTAAAAAATTAACAATATTTATAAAACACCGCATTATTCAAAAAAATTATGAAATTATTTAAAAACTTTTTAAAAAATATAAGTGAATCAACTCACTCAAAAACTAAGAACATTTTTTTTATGTTAGATATTTTAGTATGTTTGTATTTACTAGTTGACTAATATGATCATAAAATATTCATCTAATAAAAAAATTCCGAGTTCATGTTTGTTTGAAACTATTGTGATTTTTAGTATTAGAATCTCATAGGTTCTTAGTGGTGAAACCCTTAAGCAATGAAGGTTTCAAAGAGGGCAATGCCTCTTGATGGAGGTATGGAAGTAGTGCCACTAGTAGTGGGGTCCAAGGGACGACAACCCCTAGCTAGAGTTGAGCTTAAAGTGCAATCATGAAATTTCACATATGAAATTCGAGATGGAAATAACATAATTTTATGACTCCATGTTACTTCAAATGAAAACAATCAAATGATATTTTCATACCTCACACCTTGCAAAACAAATTGATTTTCTATGGTCACTTCTTCTAATTCTTTTGGCCTATGATTTCACACAGAAATCGTACGTAAGCTTGAGTATATATTGTGTTTTTTGTTAAAATATCTCTCAGTTTATTAGTAAACTTTTATCTTTGGTTCATATTCTTATTAACTTTTTCCTTTTATTGTGATTATATTTCATTTCTCCAAAGTTCAAGGGCTGCTGAGGTTTTCTTCGTTAGTATATAAGGAGCTGCTACTACTAGGGTTTGATCATCATCTCATCCGTTTTAACGCTCTACAAAATATCTTTGTTATTTTCTCTGATTCGTCAACTTGTCTGGTTCATTGTTTGAATCTCCACAACCTTTGTGCATATTCTCCAATGTTGAGTACTTTTGGGTTTTTTTATCTTGCTCTACATTGGTACTATGAATTCTAATTATGTTGATATGGACGTTTGTTATTTCTATACCATTTTACATGGTATCAAAGCAATAGGCTCTAGTATTTGTGTGTTCTTCTGTTATTCATCACTGATCTGATTTAGGATTTCTCTCTCTCGGAGACCCCATCGCCTATCTGTGTGTTCTTGGGGCCGAGGTCTGAAAATTATCGGTTGTTCCTTCACGCATCTACGTGGAGTTGGAAAAAAGAAGGCGTTTCTAGGGCTTAAACCCTAGATTCTCTATTACTAGGGCTATTCTTGTATTTGGTGATATCGATAGGCCTGTCTTGAAGAATCTAGGGCAAGAACCCTAGATCTTGTTGTTGTGTTGCTGTTTCTTCTACCTTGGATTTGTAACCCTAAGCAAAGGTTACTGAATCTAAGGCTCATCTGGAGAACCCTAACTTGGATGCCTATCTGGTGAGATCGTTCCATCTCTGTCTCTTTTTTATTTTATTGTTTAGACTGTTTCTGGCTGGGTTAGGAGTACCAGCATCTATTGGGAAAATCGCGGGAAGTATTCCCTATTATCTGTGTTATTTATGTTCTGTTCTTCTGGGATATCTGTGCATCACTTGTGTGATCCTTTCTGTTTGTGTATTTAAATAGGTAATCTAGTCCTTGATCTGCAGCTATAAACGGTGTGAAAACTGGCTTTGGTTTAGCTGCTCTTCTATGCGCCTGCTTCTATGTTCTGCATTCTTTATTTGTCTGCTATAATGTTTGAATCTGAAACATCTATTACTATTACCTCTAGTGAGACTCTCATTAGTAAACTCAATATTAATAACCCTCTTTATCTCCATGCTAATGATACAAACACTCTGTCCATAATAACAATCAAACTAAAAGGAACTGGAACTATACAGTTTGGAGTAACTATATGAAATTAGCATTGGAGTTGTACGTTGGTCAAGTTTTCTCTAAACTTGCTAAATAAATATGGGATGATCTTAAAGAAACTTACAATAAAATTGATGGTTCTATGGTCTATAATCTCTATAAAAAAATAAATTCTCTAACTCAAAATGAAACCACTATTGCTAAGTATTATCATATATTGAACACCATGTTGAAACAAATTGATGTCATTATGCAACTCCCCTCTTGTAAGTGTCAAGCCTCTAAGGAATTCAATGGTTTTTATGCAATTCCTTATAGGGCTTGTTGATGTATATCATCCTAGTAGATCAAACCTTCTAACCAAGGATCCTCTTCCAAGTGTCAAAGAAGCTTTCTCTATGATATCAAGGGAAGAATCACATTGTGTTGGTAGTGGTTCTTTCACAAAATATCAAATAATGGGATTTTTTTTTTTCAAATAAACCTCAAAACTCAGATTAAAAAAAAAACCAGGAAGAGGACCTAACCCTAATCTTAAGTGTATTCATTGTAATATGATAGGTCACACTATTGATAGATGTTATGAACTGGTGGGTTATCCGGTTACTATAAAAATAAAAATATTAATCAACCGGGTAAAATGGGAACTTCAAACAATTCTATTGCCCCCTTGTCTAAAACTGGACCTTTATCTAGTTCCTCAGGATCATTTCCTTTTACTCCTGAATGGATTTCAAGATAACTGGGTTGGTAAGTAACGATCAAGGTTTTGATCCGCAAAGCTTTGGAGGTAAAACGATTGATATTTCTAGTAGCTTCAACTCTATGAATAACTTTTACACCGGCATTAGCTCGTTTTATGAAATCTTTAACACTGGGTGGGTTGTAGATTCGGGAGCAAATCAACACATGGTATAATTTAATGAACATTATTTAACTGTGTTGATGTATCTAAGCTCAATATGACTATTGGTCTCCCAAATGGCACTTACGCTAAAGTCTCTAAAATTGGCAACATTAATATTGCAAAGAAAACTACTCTAAAAGATGTGTTTTATGTTCCTGACTACTGTGTTAACCTCTTGTCCGTTCACAAACTTTCCCAAGATAGTAAACTTAAAATAATGTTTAACTCCATAATATGTTACATTCAGTATTCCAGGTTAAAGAAAGTGTTGGTGACCGGTAGTTAGTGTGATGGTTTGTATTTGTTTGAGAATAATGCTAAGGTGTGTGCTAGTATTGTTTGATTCTCCTAACCTTTGGAACTTTAGGTTAGGGCATCCCTCTGATACTATTTTAAACATTCTAAAACACTCTCACAAACTTGACAACGTTAAATCATATGACTTATGTGAAATCTACCATAAGGCAAAACAGTCTAGGGTGCCATTTCCTTTGAGTGACCATGTGTCTAAAAATGTTGGTGATCTTGTTCATTTGGATGTGCGGGGCCCTTATAAAATAACAAGGAAGGTTTTAAGTACTTTCTTACCATTGTTGATAACTTCTCAAGGGCAGTTTGGTGCCATTTCCTTAAATCCATAGATGAAGTTTTTTCATGCTTAGTCAAGTTTTTTAAGCTTATAAAAATTAGTTTAACAAATCAATAAAAATCTTTCAAAGCGATAATGACATAGAATTCATAAATAATAAAACCACAAATTTTTTTGAATAAAATGTGATTATCCACCAAACTACATGCACCTATACCCCACAACAAAATGGAATAGTTGAACGCAAACATAGACACCTTTTAAATGTTGCGAGAGCTTTATTGTTTTAAGGGGGTGTTCCCCTAAATTTCTGGACTGAGTTCATTCTAACTGCTATATACTTAATTAATAGGATTCCATCATCTGTGTTACTTGGAAAAAGTTCTTATGAGGTTATGTTTGGGTTCAAACCCTCGTTACATCATTTGAAAAACTTTGGATGTTTAGCTTTTAGCACTGTTTTGAACAATTCAAATAAATTTTCAAGTAGATCTGTCAAATGTGTTCTAATTGGTTATTCTCATTTTAAAAAAAGATACAAATTATGAAATCTTGAAACAAAATCTATTTTCTTCTCAAGAGATTTTCATTTCTATGAACATGTCTATCCATTTGAATCTGAATTCAAAAACATTATAACAGATTCTACTAATTCTAAAATTACAAATTTAAATTCTTTTGATTTTTATAAGCCAAATGTTTTTCAAAATGATAAAGTTCTGAATGATGATAGAGAGAATCAACTCCAGATCTTGTTGGTCCTATTCAATAGCTTGTTGTTCTTAATAGAACCTCTGGCGAGGCTAAACCTTGTGATCAACAGCGAGTCAGCGCTACTGGCGAGGCTAAATCTAGTAATTAGCAGCCAGAGTGCATAGTTGGTGGAAGTACTAGCATGATTGAAGAAACCATAGGCACCAATGATGAGTATAACCCAGATGAGAAGCATTATGATGCTGTTCACGAACCAAGATGGTCTTTAAGGACCACCTCCCTTCCTAGAAATTTTTTTGAGTACATAGTTGAGGAAAAAATCAAGTATAGTATTGAGAAAGTTTTCAATTATTCCCACTTGTCTCCTGAAAATTTTTTTTCAACTAATGTAAACAAATCTATTAAACCTCGTTCATATAAAGAAGCCAAAACTGATAAAAATTAGATTGATGTTATGAATGCTGCAATGAAAGCATTGGATAGAAACAACACTTGGAAAATTATCGATCTTCCCCCAATAGAAAACCTATTAGGTGTAAGTGGGTTTATAAAATTAAATATAAGTACACTGGGGAGATTGAGCGATATAAAGCCAGGTTGGTTTCCAAAGGCTACAGTCAATAGGAGCGAATTGATAAGACTTTCTCTCCTGTTGTTATGATGGTTACCATTAGATGTATTATTAGCCTTGCTGTTCAAAATAAGTGGACTATGTTTCAATTGGATATAAATAATGCTTTTTGATGTCTATATGACTCTGCCCGAAGGGTACTATTCCAAATCTGATAATAAAGTGTGCAAATTAGTTAAATATTTGTATGGTCTTAAACAAGCCCCTGAATAGAATGAAAAGCTTACAAGTGTGCTTCTAGAAATGGGTTTTACCTAAAGACTTTGTGATCCTTCTTTGTACATTAAACAATACGACTTTGTGTTTGTTGCTTTGTTAGTATATATGGATGATATCATTATAATTGGTAATAATCATGCTGAAATATGTATTATCAAATAGACTTTAGGGTCTCATTTTATGATCAAAGACTTAGGCATTCTAAAGTATTTTTAGGCATTGAATTTTTGTATTCAAAAAAAAGGGTTTGTTTATCTCAACGAAAATATTGAATGAAATTGTTGTCTGAATTTGGATATCTAGGTTGTAAGCTAGTTAGTACCCTAATTGAGCATAGTTTTTTATGACTTCTAAACTTAGACAAGAAGGACCTCTTCTCTCTAATGTTTCTTTTTATCAAAACTTAATTGGTAAACTGATCAATTTGTCTTTTACTAGACCAGACATTCCGTATGCTATTCAATTCTTGAGTCAGTTTATGCATGCCCCTTCTAACACCCATTTGCAGTCTGCCTTTCATTTGTGAAGATATTTAAAGTCTTCTCCTTGAAAGGGGCTGCTATTTTCAAAAACCGATTCCTTTAATGTTACAGCATACGTTGATTCTGACTGGGGGACATGTTTATCCTCGAGGAAGTCAGTGACCGGATATTGTCTGTTCTTAGGAAAGTCTCTGGTTTCATGGAAAAGTAAAAAACAGGAAACTGTTTCCCGTTCATCTGCTAAAGCAGAGTACTGATCTATGTGCTCTGCTACGTGTGAAATTTTATGGGTCTTAGATTTGTTAAAAGAATTGCAAGTTCCCTATTTGCTGTTAATTAAGTTGCATTGTGATAATTCAACAGCTATTTCTATTGCTACAATTCATGTTTTTCATGAACGAACTAAACATTTTGAGATCTTTATTTTTTTTGTGAAAAAGTCTCAGCTTGGGTTATAAAAACTGTTCAAATTGGTTCTAAATTGCAAAAAGTTGACAATTTCACTAAGGGATTGTAAGGCCCCGTTCCCGAAAACCTCACAGTTGGTCAATCACAATATTATTTACATACAATTACATACATTTAATTAAAACATCGCAGCGGTTTAGATTACCAAAAACCATTCATTGCATTAAGATTTAATATTGCCAAATAATACATCAATGTATAATAGGAGTTACAAAAGAATTATTTAGTTGCATTACAAAACAACATAATTATCATGCACGAATGGATGCCAGTCTTGCCCGCCAAGTAGCCTTCCCCCCCGTGCCATCCCAGCAATAAATTACCTGCCAACTGAAAATGTATAAAAGTCAGCGTTGCTGAGAGAGTTCTAGTTTTAGAATTAAAATATTTTGTTTAAATATATATAATTTCATTTTCTTAAAATACTTCCTTTTCATAAATCCGTTACTTCCGTACGTGATCACACATCATACGTACAACAAGATAATATTCATTATTATCCTTCATGATTCATCTCATTCATTCCGTACTACTATCATTATCTTTCACTTTCTACCAGACCAATGTGCAATACCCCGAACGTTGTGCACGAAGTTGGTACTGGGCCTGAGATCTATAAATAGACCCCGAACATTATGCACGAAGCTGACTCCAGTACCTGGGGCAAGCAACAAGGGTCCCGTCAATCTTAAAGATTGACCCTGTATGCATCCTCATGGGGTAGCTAACCCGTACACAGTTGAGCAGACAACCCGTGGCTGTGAACCTCCTTTTATTTTGCTTGCAAGACTTTCATTCATTCGTTAAGTTTCACTTTTCATTATCATTAATCTTTCACTTTATTTATGAAAATACTTTACGTATACGAGCATAAACACACCACGTAAAGTCACATAATAATACATAAAAAGGAACATAAGAATAGGCCATAAACATGCATAACATCAACAAACATAACCACCAAAACATCCTAGGGTTAAGTCTTAAAACTTCCAAATCTCCAAACTTTTAGAAATTTTCTAAGGCATTTAGGCGCATGAGCACTATGCAGGCGCATGAGCACTATGTAGGCGCATGAGCACTATGCGAGCACACCAACACTTAGGCGCATGAGAACACTTAGGCGCGTGGGGAAATTCTAGGCGCATGAGGACTATTTGGGCGCATGAACTACACTTAGTTATTTGAGCTGTAGGCGCATGGGGTACTTGGGCGCATGGGTAAAGACTTAGGCATATGGGAAACTTTTCTAGGCGCATGAACCCTATTTGGGTGCATGAGGAGGGACTTAGGCGTTTGAGTTAAATTTGAGGTGCATGGGGACTATTGGGGCGCATAAGCAGCATTTATACACATCTCTAAATTATTTTCAGTCCCAGTCTGCATTCTATCATGTTCTTAACTTATCTGTACCATACTAGGCCCCTAAAACCAACATACAACCATAAAACTCTGGAATTCATACATACATACATATGGTTAACATACATATAAGTTGCAAAACATTTTTACATACATTTTCAGCCCCAAAATACGTTTAAAACAAGAAAACCGGGGATCTAAAACTCACCTAATGCAGCCTTCAAGTAAAACTCCACCGAACTTGAGGGCACAAAGAGTCCAAACACCTAAAAACACAACAAAACACACAACCAAGCACAAAGAACATATAAAAATCAGTTTTAAGGTTGAAAACCCAACAAAACCGAACCAAAACATAAAGAAACACTCACTAAATGCGAAAACTCAGCTTCAACTTCCTTGAAACCGAGAGAAAACTCTGTTCTTCTTTCTTCTTTTTGTCCAGCCGAAAGCAAAAGTGTAAAAAGGCAGTGGCATGGGCGGCCATGCCTTTTAAACATTAAAATAATATGGTTTGATACTTTTTACACTTTGGCCCCCTCCACTTGTGTAAGGCCCCGTTCCCGGGACGCTTACAGCTGGACCGTCATCGCATAAAATATTTAAAACAAACATTACTTTTGCAGCGGAATTTAAAAAAAAACTTCCATTAATAATGAAAAACATATCATTACATTACATAAATCGTTTACATATCAGATTACAACGTCATATCAAAATGTGGATGTCAGTCTCAAAAAGTTCCTAGTAGCGTATGCATCCATGCCTGCAACTCCTCAGCATCAACAAAATACCTGCCAACTATCATGCATACAAAAAAGTCAGCGATGCTGAGTGAGTTCTAGTTTTATAAATAAAATACTTTACTCTCTTTAAAAACATAACCTTCGCAATCGTACGCGATCACACATCATACGTACACATTGATAATCTTTATTATTATCTTCACCATCGTTCATTTCATACGTTTCGTACTTTCATCATTATCTTTCTCTTCTATCTGGATCATGTCTCATGCAATACCCCCGACTCATGTCCGAAGACCGACACTGTGCCGGGGCCTGTAAACAAACCCCCGACTCATGTCCGAAGACCGACACAGTACCGAGGTACGCGACAAGGACCCCATCTTTGTTTGCAACACCCCCGACTCATGTCCGAAGAATGGTACTGTGCCGGGGCCTGTAAACAAACCCCGGACTGATGTCTGAAGACCGACACAGAGCATCTAGACATCACTCGGGTCAATCTCATGGAATAAACCCCTGACGAGTCTATTGCGACAACATGGTCGCTCACCTCAATCATTGCTTGCAAGACTTTCATTCATTCATTACTTTTCACTTTTCATTATCGTTATCTTTCACTTCGTTACATAATACTTTACGTTCATTCATAGCCATACATCAAACCACGTAAAGCCATAACATAATACACAACGCATAATATAACATAATACATAGGTTTTGAAAACCGTTTAACGAAGAAAGACAACACATAACACACATACACCCAAGACCCCATCACATCATGCATACATCAAGCATAAGCCAACACAACACCAAGAAACCTATCTCAAACAACCACCCCTTAAAGCCTCTAGAAAACCCTAAGTCTAAAACTAGGCACAATGGAACATTCTAGGCGCATTAGCATGAAATTCTAAGTGTAAACAGCCTGGGCGCATGAGAACTATTTGGGCGTATGAGCCTTGTCCAGGCGCATGAGCACTATGCGGGCGCATGACCAATACTTAGGCGTATCAACACTTATTTCAGGGCGCATGAACCACTGTTCAGGCACATGTCCACTATTTAGGCGCATGCCCTTGGGCACATGAGGTCACTTAGGCGCATGACCAACACTTACACCTGGACAGTTTTCTGGGCGCATGGCTACTATTTGGGCGCATCAGCACTATTTGGGCGCACCACCTTAGGCGCATGAGGACACTTAGCATACAATCAGTTGGGTGCATCGGATCATTCTGAAACATTTCCAAACTACCCAAAAACACTCGATAATCATTCTAACACTACCCAAAACACAGATCTTACCTACTAAGGCACTTAAGAACCTGCTAACAACATTTCTAACCCAAAATCATCCTCTAAAACACCCAACAAAACAACACCAATGAATAAAAATAGGCATAACATTCGGGTAACACTTTAAAATGTTTGTTTGGTATGCACAATAGCCCCAAAACCTTAAAACAGTAAAAAGGGGTTCTAGAAACTCACCTGTTGCAAATCCTCGAGCAACACACTGCCTCTTGCAAATTCAGCTTCAAGAATCCCAAACCCGACCTCTAAACACCGAGAACTTTGGTTACAAGCTGCTTACTACCTTTAAAACCGAACATAAGCTCAAGACAACTCACCTTTGATGCGAATTCTTCTTCTTCTTCCTCAAAAACTCGAAATTTCCTTCTTCTTCTTCTTTGGCCGAGAACCAAAAGCAGGTCTCTGCTTTATGGGGCGGCCATACCCCCATATATATTAAAAAAAATAAGTTTGTGCACCTTTTGCACTTTTCCCCCTTCAACTTGTGCCCACTTGCTTTTCTTTCTTTGTATTTTCCTTTTCTTTCCTTTTTAAATAAAAATTCAGGGTGTTACAACTTGTGCTCCTTTTCTTTTCTTTCAAGATACTTATTTTTCCTTTCTTTTTATTAAAATTTTCGGGTGTTACAAGTCCACCCCCCTTATAGAGGTTTCGTCCCCGAAACCTGTTATTCATCGAACAGTTGTGGGTAATGCTGTCTCATCTCTTCCTCAGTCTCCCACGTAGACTCTTGATCCCTTCCTGTGCTTCCACTACACTCGCACCAGTGGAACCACTTTATTTCGTAACCTCTTCTCTTTTCGGTCAAGGATTGCCACTGGTTGCTCTACATTGTTTAGCCGTTCATCCACTTCAATGTCTTCCAGTGGTACAATCATGTCTTCGTCAGCTAGGCATTTTCTTAGATGAGATACATGGAATGTTGGATGGATTCCACTTAACTCATCAGGTAGCTCCAATCAATAGTCCACCTCTCCTACTCGTGCAACAATTCGGAAAGGTCCTATGTACCTCGGACTGAGCTTATCCCGCCTCCTAAACTGGATGATTCCTTTCCAAGGCGAGACCTTCAACATGACCCTATCGCCCACATTGAATTCAATCGGTCTACGCCTCTTGTCGGCATACGACTTTTGCCTATCTTTCGCCGCCTTCATGAAGGCCTTGATCTTCTCTAATTTCTTGGTCGTAGCCTCAATTACTTCAATACTACCCAACTCTCTCTGGCCGATGTCTCCCCAACACACGAGCGTTCTACACCTTCTATCATATAGCATCTCATATGGTGGCATGCTAATGCTAGCATGGTAACTGTTGTTGTATGATAATTCAGCTAACGGTAAGTGTTCATGTCATACCCCAACCCTAACGGCGAAAACGTTGAGATGTGAGGATTAAGATTGTTCATGCCACACAACACTATTTCAAAGTATAAATATTATTAAATCCCAAATTCATGTCATTCAAATCATAACATATGTCTTAAATCAACAAACATAACATAAGTTTAATTTGAACATCAAATATCAAATAAGTTCTTTATTTTTCTCTAGGTCCAATCTTAGATGATTTCATATCTTTAAAGGCAACACTAAGCTTGAGCATTTCCTGAAACATGTTAGAAAATATGGTCAACATATAATGTTGGTGAGTTCTCATAGATTGTACATACAATATAGAATCTTTAAAAGAGGCAATTCAAGTCATAGGTTAAAGGCTAGTGCAAATATAAATGGATAGCATCATGAAACACTCAAACCTTGAAAATTATGGCCACAACGAAATTATACGATTAGCTAAATGTACTTGGTTCCCATGATGATCAAGAATACGTCATCAGGAGCCGGCAATAACCTCGGCTTTAGCACCAAATAGGCTTGTCAAGCCCATAGATCTATGACGTCGCTAGGCTAGCAATAGTTAATTATTGTGCTTACAAGTGTCTATCACATAATATTTACACAAGTCCCAAATAACCATGACAAAATATAAGATGAATTGCTCGTGCGTTAAAAGTATTCAAACATCTTTACAAGTGTGATTATGATACGGTTAACATGTTTCACCCCAAAATGTGTGAAATAAAGTAAAACGGGGTATGGGAAACTCACTTGGTATATGACTTACAAGGAAATAACAAGAATAAGATAACTCTAACAATGTCTTCACAATTGGCCTAAAAATATGCGTTCCAAGATTTAGAATTTAATTAATAAGGTCAAAAGACGATACATGAAGGCTAGAGTTTCAATCATAGTCGGGATTCTTGATTTAGTGAAATGATGATAGAGATATATATATTTATTATTTAACTTTGTTAAATAGAATGAGTCGGTGTGATTTAACTACTAAAAATTTTAGGGACTTATTAATAATAAAATAAGAACGGAGAAGATGTAAACATTCTTATAAAAAAAAACCATTAATTTACTTATAATGGTCTATGAGGTGATAAGTCAAATAATTAGAACATATATATATTTCTATTCGATTCATAATAATTTTTATATATTTTAAAACTTGCAAAAATATATTGTTATAACTTTTAAGGTACAAATTAAATTAAAATTTCTAAGAAATTAACAGAAAATATTTCTATTTGATTCATTATACTTTTTATACCATTTAAAACTTGTAAATCTATTTTATAATGTTTTTTTAAACTTAAAATAAAGAAATTAAATAAAATTTACCAATTTATAGTTTCTACAAATTTTAGAAATTTCTAAATAAATTCTTATTTAGTATAAATTATAAAAATGATTTTTATATAAATGTAATAATATTACAATATTTTCTGGATTTAATTATTCAAGAAAATCACATTTAAAAAAAAAGGCAGAGGCTCGGGTTTGAACCCGGGTCCTCTGCTTCTCCCCCTTAAGCTTTAACCAGCAGGCTAGGACACCTGCGCCTGTCAAACACTTGCGGTTTAAAACATAAAAACATTAACCCGTTAAATCCTCCAATTTGCATAAACCCTAGATTCAATTGAACCATGAAACGAAACCGGAAATGAAATTAACATTGGGGCTTTTGTTCCTCACATGAAATCAAGTATATTCATATGTTTAATTACCTGATTCGATGTAGAATCAAGTGGTGCAGACTCGAACTAGTCGCGGCTGTGGTGTCGATTGAAAATGGTGTTTGTGTGTGTTTCTCGAGCAATTAGGAATCACAGAGAGTTGGAAAGGAACAAGTTGTGCCTTTCCCCTCTGTTAATTAGCTCTAATTAGTACCTGTTCGATTTCAATGAGTTCGAATTAAATTCGAGGGTTACGGTTGGAATTCGCCTATGCAAATCACCGTTTCAAAAGGAATTAGTCATTCAATCGGATTCTAATTGATTACACGAACGTGCTCATTCGATTAATTTCATTATTAACGTGATTTAAGAGTAGAAACGGGTTTGGCTATGATGAGTTTCGGTTTTGTGTTCAACGGTTATCATTATCGTATTTAAAGTCGAATTAATACACCCCTTCGTGTTGGAAACGGAATTGCGACCCGATTGAGATCGATTTGAGGGTTATAGGCTAACTGTTTGGGGTGCTTGGGGCTCGCCGGCGCCGCGCTGAAGCCTCGCCGGCTGGCGGCCGGGAAGTCGGGGGGGGGGGGGGAAGGTTTGGGTTTTAAAAGTTTTCACCTTTGGTCCCTGAAGTTTAGTAGACTATCAATTTGTATTTATTTCTTTTTATTTTTATAAATTTATAATTTTTAAATCTTTAATATTATAAGTGATTTTTTATTTGTTATATATTTCTTGTAAATTTTATTAAGGTTTACTATTAAATTATTTGTTTTAATTAAATGTCTAAGATCACAATTTTTCTTTAACAATTTGATTTTATTTACTGATATATATTTATTTTAAATATAAAACATTTATAAATTCTAACACTTTGTTCATTTATTTAAATAATAACAAGTCAAATTAGAAGAGTTTTTAAATATGCTTAAGGTTGCAAATTAATAGGTATGATGGGATTATTAAATTTGCAACTGAACCCTCATGATTCCATTATTGACATAAAATAATGTTCACAAGAGATAACGGAAGTAACATATAGTTAACAAAAGTACGAAAGGTCACAGTCTTCCCAACTTTAAAAAATTTCGTCCCGAAATTAAAGATAAGACTAGACAAACAGATGCGGGTGTTTCTTCTTCATGTAGTCCTCACGTTCCCAAGTGAACTCGGCTCTACGTTTATTTTCCCAACGAACTTTGACGATTGGGGTGGTAGTTGTTCTGGTCTTCTTCATTGTTCGATCCATGATCTCGACAGGTTTCTCAACAAAATATAAGGAATCGTCTATCTGGATGTCCTTCAAAGGAACGTGCAGACTTTCATCAGCCAAGCATTTTCTCAAATTCGAGACATGGAAAACGGGATGAACCCTGCTAAGTACAGAGGGTAGTTCTAGTTTAGAGGCCACTTTCCCGGCTCTTTTCAGAATCTTGAAAGGTCCTACAAACCGTGGAGCTAACTTACCCTTCTTCCCAAAGCGAAAAACTCCCTTCCATGGTAAGACTTTAAGAAGAACCATATCATAGACTTGAAATTCTAACGGCTTGCATCTTTTATTAGCATAGCTCTTTTGTCGAATTCTAGCCACCTCAAGGTTGTTACGGATTTTAGAAACTTTATTGGTCATTTCTTGAATGTGTTCAGGGCCGGTAATGAAATTTTCACCGATGTCAGTCCAACAAATTGGGGAACGACATTTACGACCGTATAGAGCTTCAAATGGTGCCATTTTGATGCTTGAGTGATAACTATTATTATAGGAGAATTTCGCTAACGGTAAATGCGTATCCTAGTCACCACCAAAATCTAGAACACAAAGACGTAACAGATCCTCAAGAGTTTGAATGGTTCGCTCGGTTTGACCGACCGTTTGCGAATGGTAAGCCGTGCTTAAATCCAGTTGAGTACCCAAAAGTTCTTGCATGGACAACCAAAAGTGTGAAATGAAACGAGCATCTCAATCAGATATGATGTGTAATGACACACCATGACGACTCACAATCTCATCAACTTAAATGCGAGCCAATTTTGAAGTTTTGTAAGTGTCACGTATAGGTATGAAATGCGCTGTTTTGGTCAAACGGTCGACGATCACCCATATGCTATCATGACCACGAGGAGTACGAGGTAACTTGGTTATGAAATCCATGGATATGTGCTCCCATTTCCACATAGGGATTTCAGGTTGCTCAAGTAATCCGCTAGGTCGTTGGTGCTCTGCCTTGACCTTTGAACACGTAAGCCATTTGGCTACGTATGAAGTGATGTCCTTCTTCATTCCTGGCCACCAATATTGTCTGCGCAGGTCCATATACATTTTATCGGACCCCAGGGTGAATAGAATAACGCGTTTGATGAGCCTCGTTCATGATGAAAGTAAGAAGATTGCCATGATTCGGAATCCAGATCCGGTTCAAGAAGTACAACATACCATTCGGTTTTGTTTCAAGCTGTGACCGAACATTATACGCCAATTCTTCATCCTCTTTTCCTTCAGCTATAGCAGCTTGTTGAGCTTGATGGATGCAAAACTCGGGGTCACTATCAATCCTTATATTTTGAAGCATAATAGTAGCCTCGTTGACATCCACGTGAATCTCAGTGTCAAATTTCCCTAACGTGTCAAACCATTATCTTCGATCTTGAATTTCTTGGAGTGAGACAGTCTTGTTATGGGCTTTGCAACTTAGCGTATCGGCTACGACATTCGGCTTTCCAGGATGGTAACAAATGTCACAGTCGTAGTCACTAATCAACTCGACCCAACGACGTTGCCTCATATTGAGATCCTTTTGACTGAAAACGTGTTGAAGACTCTTGTGATTAGTGTAGACTATGCATTGTGTCCTATAAAGGTAATGCCTCCAAATTTTTAAGGCGAAAACTACGACACCAAGTTCAAGATCATAGGTTGTGTAATTCACCTCATGAGCCTTCAATTGTCTCCATGCATATGCTATGACCTTTCCTCGCTGCATGAGAACACAACCAAGGCCTTGACTAGATGCATCACAATACACGGTAAAATAGTCATTCCCGTCAGGAAGGGATAAAATTGGAACATTACACAACTTATGTTTTAGAGCCTCGAAAGCCTCCTCTTGATCAGATCCCCACTAGAAAAGTTTATTCTTTTGAGTTAAAGCTGTAAGTGGTTTCGCAATCTTCGAGAAATTGGCAATAAATCTCCGGTAGTAACCTGTTAGTCAAAGAAAAGAGCGAACTTATGTTGGAGTTTGGGAACACACCAATTTTTCATGGCTTCTATCTTCGCAGGATCAACGTGAATTCCTTGGCTATTCACCACATGACCTAAAAATTGGACTTCCTCAAGCCAAAATTCGCACTTAGAAAACTTTGCGTACAGCTGTTCTTTCTTCAAAAGCTCAAGAACTTGTCGCAAGTGTAACTCGTGATCGGTTTTCGTCTTGGAGTAAATAAGAATATCATCGATGAATACAATCACGAATTTGTCTAGGTACGGTTTACATACCCGATTCATGAGGTCCATAAAGACAGCAGGAGCATTAGTCAAACCAAAAGGCATAACCATGAACTCATAATGTCCATATCGAGTACGAAAGGCAGTTTTTGGAATATCATTGTCATGGACCCGTAGTTGGTGATAGCCAGAACTTAGATTGATTTTTGAGAATTGAATGGCTCCTTGAAGTTGGTCAAAAAGATCATCAATTCGAGGGAGAGGGTATCGGTTTTTAATGGTGAGTTTGTTGAGTTCTCAATAGTCGATGCACATGCGAAACGAAGCATCTTTCTTCTTCAAGAATAACACAGGAGCACCCCATGGTGAAGAGCTAAGGCGGATGAAGCCCTTATCAGACAGTTCTTTTGGTTAGTTCTTGCATCTCCGATGGTGCAAGATGATAGGGTGACTTAGCCACAGGGTTTGCACCAGGAATCAAGTCAATCTTAAACTCAACCTCACGAATGGGAGGTAGTCCACTAAGATCCTCGGAAAATACATCTTGGAAGTCCCGTACAACAGGAATATCCTTAAGCTCATTCCATTTGACTTTCGTGTTGACCACATAAGTCAAAAAGCCTATGTAATTCTTACTTTGGCACTTTCAAGCCTTAGTACACGACATAAGCTTGAGTCCTTTAGATGATCTCTCCCTAAAAACTTTTTAAGGTATCACCCGAAGGTAGTGGAATTTGAATACATTTCTCAAAGTAGATAATTTCCACATAGTGTTTGGCTAACCAATCCATGCCAATAATAACGTCGAAACTCCCGAGTTGCATGGGAATGAGATCAATAGGGAATTCATGCTCGTTAAGACTCAGAATGCAACCACGAACGATGGCGTCAATAATGATAGATTTTCCATCAGCGACTTCGACCGTAAAGGACTTTTCTAGCTTAGTGCGTGATTTAGCAAGGGCGGGTTCAAATTCTAAGGACACAAAACTCTTATCCTCTCCCGAATCAAACAATACAGAAGCATAGCAATTATTTACAAGATACATACCTCTTCAGAGATAGGGCTATTGTCAGTACATGGAAAGCAGAGTAAAATTTTATTCAATAAGAGTTCGAGTAGCAGAAAAGAATGACGTACCGTTCACCACGTCGTTATTTGCTTGTGCTTAGTTTGCATTAATATTGAAGGCACGTCCTCAAGCAGGTGGGACATTTCCCGCAAGACGGGGGCATTGTGGGCCGAAATGGCTGGTTTCCCCACAGTTGTAACAAGCTCGGTTGGCAACTAGTGCAACATTGTTTGGTGCACGGTGACATGCAGCAACCAAATGCCCATATTTCCCACAAAGTGAGTAAATATGACATGGGTTGTTTCCCGCATGATGATACTTGCAGATATTACACATCGAGTGTGGTCCAGTATAAGCTCTAGCGATAGGTGCTTGATTTGTAATGGCAGCTTATTTTTGTGGTGCATTGGGTGCTGTCACCGCCAAGTTTCGAGCAGGTGTAAACTTACTTTTCTTTCCCTTGAATGAGGATTCAACCTTCACCTCTTTAGTTGCCTCTGGAGTCACCTTCCTAGTTTATTTAGCACCCTTCACCATCAAGGTACCAGCCTTGATGTGATTTTCAGTGAGCTGTGTAATGATGTTGATTGCTTCTTCCAGGGTCGTGGGCCTACTTCCCACAACAGCATCTTGAATTTAGGGTGGTACCCCTTTGATGAACTTTTCAATGCTATAAGGTACAGGGTCCACCATGTGTGGTAAAAGCATGCTTAATTCATGATGCCGAGTGGAGTATGCCAAATGGTTGCCACTATCTTGTTTGAGATTCCAAAATTCCTCCTCTAGTTTTTGCACTTCACTCCTCGGGCAAAATTTTTGGATCATAATGTTCTTAAACTCTTCCCACAATAATGCCAATGCAACCTTTGCACCCTGTTTCCTCTTTTCACTATTCCACCAGGTAAGTGCCTGTTGTTGAAGAACACTTGCGGCATAACGAACTTTGAGTTCTTCAAGACACTCACTATTGATGAAAGTATTCTCCATACTCTCGAACCACTTGAGAAGTCCAGTGGCTCCCTCCTTCCCACTAAAACTAGTTGGTTTACAAGAGTTGAAGTGTTTGAAGGTGCAAGTTCGGTTATTCCCTCCTTGGTTGTTGCTATTTTCCCCTTGACCATTATTACCATCACCACCATTATTCCCATTGGCATTGTTGCTGGTGTTGCCCATTAAAGTGCTACTTAGTTCAGCGACCATGGTAAGAAGGACAACAACCATTTGCCGAGCGATCATAGCGGCGAGTTTTCGATTGGAGCTACCACGCTTTCCATGATGACGAGACATTCTAAATATAAAAATAGAGTAGATATTAGAGTTTTGGGTATAAAATCCAGTTCAAATAGACATAAATCTTTGGAATTTATAAACATATACAGGATGGTTTCATTTGGTAACACACAGCCAATAGGAACATTGACATGTCAAGGTAACTTAGCTCTAATTTGTCTTGGGGAATTTGTGTATTTTGACCATAGTTTATCACTCATCCCAGAAATCCCCAGGTAAGCATAACTGGTCCCGCAGTTGATTGGGATTTATGCGAAATGCTTACCTTAGCCTAAAGGCTTTTTGCCAGGAAATCCAGAATACAGGTGTTTATGAGTCACACATTTTCCCTATAGACTAATAGAATTAAAACCTTGATGAGATTTTCTAGATTTAGACTTAACGTCTAAAGGATTTAGATATTCGATATAATGCGTAAGGTTCCACATGTAGTCAAGAATAAGTTTAAGAAGGAGACAAGGCACGTTAGAACTAGCGACATGTGAAGAGGATTAAGAAGTCGAGGATATACAAGGTTAAAGGTTTTGTCATTCGAGTTAACCACCTAAGGCATAATTTCACTAAGTAAAGTCAAGTAGCACATAAAAGATTCATCATGTAGCATGTAACATCATGTGGTATGCATATAAGTAAGCTTACAAGATCATAAAGGATGTTCATGAAAAAGGTCCCTATATTAACCATAGTCTAGGTCACCAATGCTAATAACCTAAATCCCTATAGTTATGGGCTCTGATACCAATCTGTCATACCCCAACCCTAACGGCAGAAACGTTGAGATGTGAGGGTTAAGATTGTTCATGCCACAGAACGCTATTTCAAAGTTTAAATATTATTAAATCCCAAATTCATGTCATTCAAATCATAACATAAGTCTTAAATCAACAAACATAACATAAGTTTAATTTGAACAACAAATATCAAATAAGTTCTTTATTTTTCTCTAGGTCCAATCCTAGATGATTTCATATCTTCAAAGGCAACACTAAGCTTAAGCAGTTCCTGAAACATGTTAGAAAATATGGTCAACATATAATGTTGGTGAGTTCCCATAGATTGTACATATAATATAGAATCTTCAAAAGAGGCAATTCAAGTCATAGGTTAAAGGCTAGTGCAAATATAAATGGATAGCATCATGAAACAATCAAACCTTGACAAATTATGACCACAACGAAATTATACGATTAGCTAAGTGTACTTGGTTCCCATGATGATCAAGAATACGTCATCAGGAGCCGATAATAACCTCGGCTTTAGCACCAAATAGGCTTGTCAAGCCTATAGATCTATGATGTCGCTAGGCTAGCAATAATTAATGATTGTGCTTACAAGTGTCTATCACATAATATTTACACAAGTCCCAAATAACCATGACAAAATATAAGATAAATTGCTCGTGTGTTACAAGTATTCAAACATCTTTACAAGTGTGATTATGATACGGTTAACATGTTTCACCCCAAAACGTGTGAAATAAAGTAAAACGGGGTATGGAAAACTCACTTGGTATATGATGTACAAGGAAATAATAAGAATAAGATAACTCCAACGATGTCTTCACAATTGGCCTAAAAGTGTGCGTTTCAAGAATTAGAATTTAATTAATAAGGTCAAAATACACGAAGGCTAGAGTTTCAATCGTAGTAGGGATTCTTGATTTAGCGAAATGATGATAGGTATATATATATACATACATATATATATATATATATATGTATGTATATATATATATATATATATATATATATATATATATATATATATATATATATATATATTTATTATTTAACTTTGTTAAATGGAATGAGTTGATGTGATTTAACTACTAAAACTTTTAAGGACTTATTAATAATAAAATAAGGACGAAAAAGATGTAAACATACTTATAAAAGAAAACCATTAATTTATTTATAAAGGTCTATGAGATGATAAGTCAAATAATTAGAACATATATATATATATATATATTCGATTCATAATAATTTTTATACATTTTAAAACTTGCAAAAATATATTGTTATAATTTTCAAGGTACAAATTAAATTAAAATTTCTAAGAAATTAATAGAAATGTTTCTATTTGATTCATTATACTTTTTATACCATTTAAAACTTGTAAATCTATTTTATAATGTTTTTTTAAAACTTAAAATAAAGAAATTGAATAAAATTTACCAATTTATAGTTTTTACAAATTTTAGGAATTTCTAAATGAATTCTGATTTAGTATAAATTATAAAAATGATTTTTATATAAATGTAATAATATTACAATATTTTCTGGATTTAATTATTCAAGAAAATCACGTTTAAAGAAATGCAGGGGCTTGGGTTCGAACCCGGGTCCTCTGCTTCTCCCCCTTAAGCTTTAACCAGCAGGCTGGGGCGCCTACGCCTTTCAAACACTTGCGGTTTAAAACATAAAAACATTAACCCCGTTAAATCCCCCAATTTGCATAAACCCTAGATTCAATCTCACATCAATTGAACCATGAAGCGAAATCGGAAATGAAATTAACATTGGGGCTTTTGTTCCCCATATGAAATTATATGTTTAATTACCTGATTTGATGTAAAATCAAGTGGTGCAGACTCGAACTAGTCACGACTGTGGTGTCGATTGAAACTGGTGTTTGTGTGTGTTTCTCGAGCAATTAGGAATAATTGAGAGTTGGAAAGGAACAAGTTGCGCCTTTCCCCTCTGTTAATTAGCTCTAATTAGTACCGGTTCGATTTCAATGAGTTCGAATTAAATTCGAGGGTTACGGTTGGAATTCGCATATGCAAATCACCGTTTCAAAAGGAATTAATCATTCCATCAGATTCTAATTGATTACACGAACGTGTTCATTTGATTAATTTCATTATTAATGCGATTTAAGAGTAAAAACGGGTTTGGCTATGATGAGTTTTGGTTTTGTGTTCAACGGTTATCATTGTCGTATTTAAAGTCGAATTAATACACCCCTTCGTGTTGGAAACGGAATTGCGAACCGATTGAGATCGATTTGAGGGTTATAGGCTAACTGTTTGGGGTGTTTGGGGCTCGCCAGTGCCGCGCCGAAGCCTCACCGGCCGGGAAGTCGGGGGGGGGGGGGTGGGGAAGGTTTGGGTTTTAAAAGTCTTCACCTTTGGTCCCTGAAGTAAGTTTAGAAGACTTTCAATTTGTATTTATTTCTTTTTATTTTTATAAATTTATAATTTTTAAATCTTTAATATTATAAGTGATTTTTTATTTGATATATATTTCTTGTAAATTTTATTAAGGTTCACCATTAAATTATTTGTTTTAATTAAATGTCTAAGATCACAAATTTTCTTTAACAATTTAATTTTATTTACTTATACATATTTATTTTAAATATAGAACATTTATAAATTCTAACACTTTGTTCATTTACTTAACTAATAACAAGTCAAATTATAAGAGTTTTTAAATATGCTTAAAATTGTAAATTAATAGGTATGACAGGATTATTAAATTTGCAATTGAACCCTCATGATTCCATTATTGACATAAAATAATGTTTACAAGAGATAACGGAAGTAACATATCGTTAACAAAAGTACGAAAGGTCACAGTTCATCCCAACTTCCTCCAAAATCGATCACGCATGCACGGAGCATATCCTCAAGTGTCTGGATCATCCTCTCAGACTGACCATCTGTCTGGGGATGGTAAGCTGTACTGATACGCAACCTCGTGTCCATTGCATCATGAAACCTCTACCAAAACTTCGATGTAAACCGAGTGTCACGGTCTGACACAATAGACACCGGTACACCATGACGAGCTACAATCTCCTTAATGAATAGATCTGCCAACCTCTCGGATGAATACGTCTCGCGGATCGGCAAAAAGTGAGCACTCTTCGTCAGACGGTTAACTATCACCCATATGGCATCGTACCCCCTTGCCGTACGTGGTAGCTTCGTGATGAAGTCCATGGTGATGTGCTCCTATTTCCACTCGGGTATATCAAAAGGTTGGATCTTTCCGTATGGCTTTTGATGCTCTACCTTCACTTGCAAGCAAGTAAGGCACTTGCTCACATACTCGGCCACATCTCGCTTCATACCCGGTCACCAGTACTCTTTCTTCATATCATGATACATCTTGGTAGCACCAGGATGAATAGAGTATCATGTCTTATGAGCTTCATCCAGGATCCGCTCCCGTAAGCCTCTATAACGAGGGATCCACATCCGCCGAAGTGGGTTCTAACTCCGTGAGTATTTTCACCCAACTCTGTGACTAGACCTCTTATCCTTTCAGAGTTAAGGCGATCTTCTTTCAATGCCTCATCTTGGAGGTCATAATCAACTAGTAAGCTTTCACCCGGATTGGCTCGGGTCTCTCTTTTCGGCTAAGGGCATATGCCACTACGTTGGCTTTGCCCGGATGATAGTGGATCTCACAATCATAATCCTTGATTAATTCCAGCCACCTCCTTTGCCTTATATTGAGGTCCTTCTGCTCAAAAAAGTATTTCAAGCTCTTATGATCCGTGAAGATAGTGCACTTCGTCCCGTACAAGTAGTGCCTCCAAATCTTCAATGCGAAGACCATGACCGCTAACTCCAAGTCATGAGTGGGGTAATTAGCCAGGTGGATTTTCAACTGTCGGGACACATATGCTATCACTCTTCCCTCTACATTAGCACGTAACCCAATCCCAATTATGAAGCATCTGAATACACCATTAAGTCTTCGTTCCCTTCAGGCAACGTCAAGACATGAGCTTGAGTTAATCTCATCTTTAACTCCTCAAAAGCATTCTCCTGTTCCAGACCCCATACAAACTTTATGTCCTTACAGGTCAACTTGGTCAATGGTAAGGCTATCTTGGAAAAGTCTTGGATAAATCTTCTGTAGTAGCCCACCAAACCCAAGAAACTGCGAATCTTAGATGGCGTCTTTGGAGACTTCCATTGAATCACTGCCTCAACCTTTGTCGAGTCCACCATGATTCCTTCAGAATTTACCACGTGACCCAAAAATTGAACTTCACGCAACCAGAAAGCGCACTTAGAGAATTTAGCATACAGTTTCTCTCTCCTGAGTGTCTCCAACACTTCACAAAAGTGGCCGGCATGTTCTTCTTCGCTCTTTGAATAAATCAGAATATCATCAATAAACACAATCACTGATTTATCCAACATTGGCTGGCACACTCGGTTCATCAAATTCATAAAAGCAGCTGGCGCGTTAGTTAGACCAAAAGACATAACGAGAAACTCGTAGTGTCCATAAGGCGTGCGGAAAGCTGTCTTAGGGATATCTTGCTCCTTCACCTTCAACTGATGTTAACCAGATCGGAGGCCTATTCTTGAGAACCAACTGACACCTAGGAGCTGGTCAAACAAGTCATCAATTCTAGGTAGTGGATATCGGTTCTTTACCGTTAACTTGTTTAGCTCACGGTAGTCAATGCACATCCTCATACTACCGTCTTTCGTCTTTACACACCAGACTGGAGCACCCCAGGGATAGATGCTCGGTCGGATGAACCCTTTGTCCAACAACTCCTATAGCTGCACCATCAGTTCCTTCATCTCGGATGGAGCCAATCGATACGGTGCTTTGGCAACAGGCTGAGCACCAGGTATCAAATCGATCTGAAATTCGATTTCGCGATCCGGTGGCACAACTGGTAAATCTTCTGGGAACACGTCTGGAAAGCCACGCACAACTGGTACGTCGGACAATTGGGGTACTGACGCATCCATGTCCTTCACATAAGCCAGGTAGGCATTACATCCCCGTTTCATGCACTTTTCGGCCACCACCATCAAAATCACCTTCGGGACCGTAGTAACTTAGTCACCATAGACCGTTACCGAACTTCCATCGGTCGCTGGTAATCGAATCATCTTCTTGCGACACACAATATTTGCCTCATAGGCTGCTGACCAATCCATCCCTATAACTACATCAAATCCGCCTAGGGGCATCACAAATAGTTTAGTAGAGAACCTATGGTCTTCTAGTTCTATGTCACAATCCTCTATCATTTCAAAAATTTTGGTAGACTTACCAATAACAGTTTCTACATCGAAGGGCTCATCAATACTTCTACTACTAACATGCAACTTAGCACAGAAAGTAGCAGTAATAAAACTCCTACTAGCACCAGAATCAATTAATACAGAGGCATAAGTTTAGTTTACTAGAAACATACTTGACATGACATCGGGGTCCACCCTGGCCTCCTCCCGGGTCATCGTGAATGCTCTAGCGCTTGCCCTCTGTCCTTCATTCTCCGTCCTCTTCTTCGCCCTAGAACTCTCCGCCCTTGGCTTCTTGCAATCCCTACTCACATGACCTTCTTGACCACAGTTATAGCACCTCAACACTCTACAATCCCTTGCAATATGACCAGGCTTCCCACACTTGAAGCATACATTCGATCCCCACTTACACTCTCCAGTATGCTCCTTCCCACATTTGCCACACTTCTTCATCCCCTGCTTGATGACACCACCCTTCGGTCCATACCGGGGATCTAGAACTCACCTAATGCAACCTTCAAGTAAAACTCCACCGAACTTGAGGGCACAAAGAGTCCAAACACCCAAAAACATAACAAAACACACAACCAAACACAAAGAACACATAAAAATCAGTTTTAAGGTTGAAAACCCAACAAAACCGAACCAAAACACAAAGAAACACTCACCAAATGCGAAAACTCAGCTTCAACTTCCTTGAAACCGAGAGAAAACTCTGTTCTTCTTTCTTCTTCTTATCCAGCCGAAAGCAAAAGGGTAAAAAGGTAGTGGCATAGGCGGCCATGCCTTTTAAACATTAAAATAATATGGTTTTGTACTTTTTACACTTTGGCCCCCTTCACTTGTGCTTCTTTTCTTTTCTTTCAAGATACTTTTCTTTTCCTTTCTTTTTATTAAAATTTTAGGTGTTACAGGGATTGCCAATTTCTTAGCATTCCTTGTTATGTAATCAACTTGGGTTGTTTTATATGTTCACTAATTAAATTAAGGGGGGGAGGTGTTAAAATATCTCTCATTTTATTAGTAAACTTTTATCTTTGGTTCATATTCTTATTATCTTTTTCCTTTTATTGTGATTATATTTTCCAGGGTGCTGAGTGTCATTTCTCCATAGTTTGAGGGCTGCTAAGGTTTTCTTCGTCAGTATATAAGGAGCTGCTGCTAGGGTTTAATCATCATCTTCATCCGTTTCAATGCTCTAAAAAATATCTTTGTTATTCTCTTTGATTCGTCTGCTTGTCAAGTTCATTGTTTGAATTTGCACAACCGTTGTGTAGATTCTCCAGTCTTGTGTAAATCAATTTTGTTAGTTCTAGTTTCATTTTTTTGTCATGATTTGAGTACTTTTGGATTTTTGATCTTTCTCTACATTCGTACTATGAATTCTAATTTACCTATATATAAAAAAACAAGTGTGATGAACAATATAAAACGATACTGATGCGTTGTGTACAACTTGGTAATGCAGTGATACCATCCGTTTCTTTACATTCTCTTTTTGGCTCAGCTTTTCACATTTCTTCTTTATATATATAGAGAGAGAGTGATGGGGTTAAGGTGGATCTCAGTTTTGAGCCGATTGTTTGTGGTTGCAGGGCGGCGATGGCTCAAGTCGTTGGGCCTATGGCTGTGATTGCCATGCCGATGATGCCGATATGCTCGGTTACAGCGCCGCCGATGTGCTCAATTGCACCACCGTCGATGTGGTCGATTGCCTCCCCGCTGCCCTTAATCGGTTTAGATCTGCCTGGTTCTGTCGCGTTTCGTGACCACGGCGGCCTGCGGTTATTCATGGTGGTGATGGTGGTTTTATGATCGCCTTTGTTGCCCCTTGGCTACCATATCTCTTTCATACCCTTTTAGGGTTTTCAAAACTATGTTTTAAATAGTGGTTTGCTGGTTCTGTTATTGGTTGTGTATTCCCCACTGGATCGATTCCACATGCGCAAACCATGTTTTGGCGGTGGTGGTAGAGCTTATTGTTGTTAGGGTTATAGCCATGGGTTTCATGTTCGAGGGGGGGCTCTAGGGTTCCTTGATTTGGTAGGTAATCATGGTGCCCAGTACTAGGGAGGCGGCCTTAGAGGTGCGGCCGATTGCATGTTTAACAAGCATTTCCGGTCGTTCCCTCTGTCGGATGTCATCCTTAGCCGGCCGATTATCTCGACTGTTTTGATTTCCGAAGGAAGCGATGGCCTCTTTTTGGGGTTTGCCAGCCGTTGGTATCACCAGACTGGACTCTCTGGAACTGATTCTTTCTTCTCATCTCTTAGATGGTGTAGTAGTCGATGGCGATGAGCTTAACCTCATCTGAGACCGTATGCATGCCGTCGGCTGTTCATTAAGTGTTTAGAGGTTAATATTGGATGGTTTAGAGGCGATGATGATGAAAAGAAGGTTATGTTTGTTGCTACGGTAAGGTAAACCTGATGTTTGCAGCCGCAACGAACAACCGCTTCTGAGCCTTATAACATTTGTGCTCTTATACTTATATGTTGCCTTTCGTTTGCTTGATGACGATGGCCATTGGGCGCATCTGAGGGATATGGGTGTCATTGGCCATACTAAGTTTGTCATTGTATTTACCTATGTCATGAATTTGATTTGGGTACTGCTATTATTGCTGAATATTGTTGTCCATGATGACATGCAAAAACGAGTCTGAGCTTTGACGTGGAGTATGGACCGTTGCTATGTGTCGATGTACTTTAGTCAACACTGGCCATTAGTTTTGAGAATCACTATTCTGATTATGTTGCCTCTTGTCTTCGACTCTCATTGTTTGGGTAAAAGTGTTAGTTTGCGGTTATGAGGATAGAGTCCTGAGCCTCTGTTTAGCCCGTCCTTATGATGCGCAACGTGCGTCCGAGTACCAAACTAGTTGTATTGATATTGACATTTGGTATTTCTATACCATTTTACTGTTTTATTCCATTGTTGTATTCAGATTGAACCATCAAATAATTTCAATCTGTAAATGCAACCACGACTATTAGTTTTATCCAGATATTTCTTCATCGAAGTACGAATTTCTTACATCTGATGCCTATTTTTTATTTCATTAGATTATTATTTTTGTCATTGCTTTAAGGCCGGCTTTCAGTACACATGGACAACTATTAATCTTGTGTAAAAGGTCTCTATATTCCCTCGAAGTCTTGTACACAAGTTTGAGTTTGAAATTCCAGAAAGGACATTAATGTCATCAAGTATTACCCTATATGTGAAAAAAGCAATGCTTATCCCTAGTTTCATTTGTTTTTTTTTTGTGATATTGCCACAAAGGTTTTTGGGGTTTGCATTTTGCCCCTTCTTATGCCTTTATACTCACTGAGAAAGATTCTTTATAGAGAGAGAGAGAGTGTGTGTGTGTGTAGGTTAGGGTTGCTTTAGTGGTGGTGCCGCCACCGCCTGACAGTGGTAGGTCGCTCCGACGTTTCGATCGTTAGTGGTGCTGTCGCCGCCTGACGATGGCAACTCGCCCCTACCCTCCGACGTTGTTCGCACAACCTGTGTCGCCATCGATGGTTTCTTTAAAGAGAGAGAGTGTGTCAGCTGGGGTTCCTTTGCAGGTGGTGTCACCGCCGCCTGACGGTGGTAGGTCGCCTCGACGTTCCGATCGTCGGTGGTGCCGCTTCCGCTTGACGGTGGCAAGTTACCCCTACCTTTCGATCGTTGTTCACACGACGTGTGTCGCCGTTGATTTCTTGCCCCGCCATGATGACGATGACTCTGGCTGTGTTCTATGTTTTGTGAGCTCATAACCGATTTCTATTTGTGCCCAACGCCTTGGTGCTCCGGCATTTGATTTGGGGTTTTTGGTTTTGGGGACAACAGTTGGGTCTTTGTCGATCACCACCACCGAACCCTGATGCATTTGCGGGTTGTTGCATGCCTCACAGTTTGCTTCCATCTGCTGCATACACCGTCGCCATGTATTGCTGTAATTCAACCACTTGGTAGATGGTGGTGTGCTTCTGTTTAGCGTCGCCTCTGGGAAGTCGGTTTGTCGATGGATGACTAAGTGGTAGTTGGTTACAACCATCGAAGTCGTTGACTGTTTAGTTCTAGTTAAAAACCCTAAGTTGATGTTGAGGATCGATGACAATAGGGTTCGTTTCATCTAAGATCTAACATCGAAGATGATGGGGATAGCTTTATCTGAGATGAAATGGCACGATGATGGTCACGGTTAAGTGTTACTTGGTGTTGGTATATTCGGTTGATGATGATGATGGCACAACCATCTGAGACCACTTAATTTCTTGATTTCGTTACACGGTTGACATTGTTTCACTGTTTTGTTTCAGTTTCGATTCTATTTGCATGTGTGAATTTTTGTTTCTTGGCATCAGTTTGGTGCATAATTTTTTTGGCTTTGGTTTGTGCTCCATCGTATGATTTAATGGGTATTTTGGGTTAGCTACTTTGTAGTAGAAATCAAAATGATTTGGGGTTCCCTTCTGGTGGGTTTGGTTTTGAAGTGGTCGGTTGTAGTGTACAACCGTAACTAGACTTTGGGTCTGAGCGTACTGTTTTGTTTACGACGCAATGGCTATGGTTTATCCAGAGCCTGGTTTGCTCAGTCCGTAACACAGGCAACGCGTGTGGACGAATTTAACTAGTTAAGATTAATTTGGATGATCTTATATTCTTGTTAATGATTTTTACATTCTTGTTAATTATTCATATTAAACACGTGGCCCAACATATCACGTGAGTAGGTTAATGAATTGTCCAAACTAGTTTGTTTTCCAACCCGTAGGTTAGGTAGTCAAAAGACTTTTTCCTTACCTAAAGGCTCGGAAACAACGGTTTATTGTGACTGCAGATAATGCCTCTGCCATGCCAAAACAATGTCCATGTACTATTTCATCATTATCGCCTATCAAATGAGTCAAAACATGTCCCAAACCAGGTAAGGCACAACCCTTTGGGTTATACACGTTCTCAGATGACGTCACCGTCATCATCACCGAACACATTTAAACTTTTTACAAGTGGAACCCACCATCACAGAACAAAAATTGAAGAGACGCAAACGGGTTCTCAGATGAAACCATCCTCAACATCATCGAACAGGAACAGTGTTCAAAGCTGAAACATTTAAAACAAAACGCCAAATAACATATATACCATAGGAAAAATCATCACAGACCAAACATTCAAAAAAGATCTCAAAACATACAGACAAATAAATGGTTCTCAGATGAGGAATCCAAATCATCATAGAACTGAAATAGTGTCATCGGTTCTCAGGTGAGGTCATCCTCATCATCATCGAACAAAAATAGGCTTTCCAACCGACAAATGCCAAACAAAAGAGATGTAATAGATTCAGAGGTGAACAATGCTTATCATCATAGATGTTAAATCCATGCTTTAAATCTGAAAGTTTCAAGTTTCAACAGAAAACCACAAACAGTTTGTCTCAGCAACACAAATGACACTATAGGCAGTCGCGGGAGATGGTTGTACGACGTCCGAATAGAAATGCCAATAGATTACAAGACCTGCCACCTAGTCGCTGAGGCGGCGGTCAACCAAAAACCACCATGAACGCCCTGACCATGGCAAGGATACCACCGCCTTCTCCACCTCAACCAAAAAGGGGAGACAAAGCGGCAACAGAGTCCAAAGCCATCGCCACAGTGATGGCCGGCGAGAAACAGATGCAAGCGACCAAACCACGACCAAAACCGTCGCCTCCCCGCCACGAACAGCAACGGCGACTTGTACGCCGCCGTCTATACCCCCACTGTCTCTCTCTAAAAAGGCAACATACATAAGGTTTTGCAAGCCGTTAGAACCAAGGGAACAACCACCTCCACTGCCATGGCCATAACAAAGAGATGAGAGACGTAGCTGGCATTAGAACGAAGAGCTGAAGCGGCAACGACGACACATAACGACCGCGAACGGCCTACCGGCCACCGCCAAAGGCCGAAGAATTGGTCCGCAAATGAGACATACAAATGAAGGGAACAAACTGTTTTAAACAATCCACGCATCAAAGACTATACCATAAGCTTTAGAACTTGTACATCTTCTATTCATCTGTACCCTAGGCTTCACAACCTGTACACAGCCACTATTCATCAACTTCCTTTTTTTATATTATGTAATGATTGATTTATTTAAGAATCCGCTAATCTTATAAATTTATTTCATATTATAAAATGTTTTTTTTTGTATTTAACTTGTACATCTTTTTATATTTGTTGGTAACTAGTATGACGGCCCCGCGTTATGGCAGAGGCATGAAATCGTAAAAATAAACTATCGTCGAAATGTTACGAATTTACACTTAACATCTGTGTTTGATGAGCTAATGAGTCAAAAATCACAGTAGGGATATATAAA
>CM046428.1:14743491-14748491 GCA_025506505.1 Flaveria sonorensis
ACATAAGAGATGAAACATTAAATATAAGAAATTATTATTTCCTTTTCAATAAGATCCTTATATTTTATTTTTAAACCTTTTAATCTCAGTTTAATAATATTCATATTATGATTATTCACAGATTCATAATTTGAACCTATGATTTCATCTAATCTTCTTTAGATTGTTCTGATTTCAAAAATGGTTTGTGCCTTTTCTTCGGCTATGTTTAATAATACTATTTTTATTGGACCTTTAGAATGTGTCATATTAATTTAAATATTCTCGAGTAAGAAAATCAGGCAAACTGTTATCAGTTCTCTTTTTGTAAATTATTTCAAAATCAAATGGTGCAAGATGAGATTGCCATCTAGCAAACATCTGTTTGGAAACATCATGTTTAAAATCTTTTGTAAACATATACTTAGCAGCATTGCAGTCAGTTTTAATTATAAATTTTTTATTGATTAAATCATCTTGGAATTTTTAAACACATTTAACTATTGCAAGAATTTCTTTTGCAATGGTTGCATAATTCTTTTGGCTTTCATTCTATTTTCCAGAATGAAACCTAACAAGATATTCTTGTTTACTAATTGGAGATATCTGCTCTAATATACCTCCGTATCCTTTCTCCGAGGCATCAGTTTCAATAATCTTTTTCCATTATGGGTTTGCGATCATTAAGCAGGGAAGGTTTTGAACATTTTGCTTAATTTTTTGGACTGCTGTAGTATGATTGATAGACCATGGCTTAGGTTTTTTTCTTAGTCTATCATATAGTAAAGCAGTATCTTCTGCTAATTTAAGCTTCCAAGAAATCTTTGTAATTGAGTTTTATCCAGAATTTCATCAGAAAATTTGGATGCAAATTCGATACTTCTATTAATTGAAATTATATTTCCTTGGTTAATGTTATGACCTAAAAATCTAACTTTAGTTTGGAAGAGCAACATCTTTGGTCTAGATATAACTAAACCGTTTTTTAAAATTATATTTTTTAAATATTTCTAAGTGTTTAAAATGGGTTTTAATATTCTTTGAAAATACAAGGATATCATCAATGTAAACAATAATAAATTCACTATAAGGAATGAAAATATAATTCATAATATTCTGAAATTCTGATGGGCCATTTTTTAGACCAAATGGCATCACATTCCATTCGAAATGCCCAATAGGTACTGTAAAGACAGTTTTATATCTGTCTTTTTCTTCAATTTGAATTTGCCAGTACCTTGATTTTAAATCAAATTTAGAAAATATATTTGACTTGTATAATTTATCTAATAAATCTTTCTTATTAGGTATAGGATACCTAATCCATTTTAGAACTTTATTTAGCGGTTTGTAATTAATAACTAACCTTGGTACATCCCTTTCCTGTTCGGAATGTTTATTAACATAAAAGGCTGTACATGACCATGGAGATTTTGAATGTCTTATTAAATTCTTGTTTAAAAGAGATTTTATCTCTTGTTTACACAATTCCATGTATTCAGAATTCATTTGGCAAGGTCGCGCCTTGGTCGGAATCTGATTTTCATTAAAGTTTTCTTCATATGGAAGTGAAACAATATGTTTCTTTCTATCCCAAAAAACATTGGGATGATCATTGCATATTTGTAAACTAAATTGATGTTCTATTAATATAATCTTTTCTTGTAATTTTGAATTATTTAATCTTTCTTGAATGTTTAAAGAAAATATTTCTTCTTGCAAAAATTTAATTTGATTTATTTTTGCTTTGAGCAAATCATCTGTTAAGTTATTCAATGTTCTTGTTATCGGATTAGAAATGAATTTAAAAACAATTTCTTTTCCTTCATACGTACCAGTTATTCCAGTACGGTCTACATTTTTTAATGGAAAGATTTTATCAAAGAAAGGACTTCAAAGTATAACTTGGTTTCCTAGATTTTTTACTAGTATAAAGCTTGTACTAATACATGTATTATTCTGATAAATAAATGCTTGAGGAATTTTATAATTTACTTCTAATTTGCCTTTCCCAGCATGGCTGAGAGTACGTGTAGTTTTATAATAATATTTTGTAGGAATTAATCCTTCCTGTATACAATTTAAATCTGCACCACTATCGAAGAGTGCAATTACTTCTATAAAGAAATCATCTCCTATTAATAATTTAATTTGTCCATGCCATTTTTGAGACGTAATGATTTCTCTTATATTCTTCAGATATAATTCTGATTCTTCTATTTGTTGTATATTTAATTTATCTTTTTCAAGACATATTATTCTATGGTCTAATTCTTTATTATTTTGTTGTAAAAGTTTTACTTCTGATTTTAAATTATCAATTTCTTTCTTTAAATGTTGTATATCAACAGGTTTTTTATTTTTATTTCTCTGATTTAATTGATTTTTTAATTCAGCCAGAGAAAATGGTTTTGAATCTTTAAAATTTGAACAAGAAGGACCTTCTTCTTGTTTTTCCATATATGAAGAGATTATCTTTTCTTTAATTTGTGGATCATCTACCACTTTTAATAATTCTATTACTTCACTTGTTAAAACATTTATCTTCATATTTTGAAATTGTGAAATTATTTAATAAATATTTTCTTCTTCTTCTGAAGTAGTATTACAGCAATTGTTTTTGCAACAGTTTTCTTCTTCAGAGGAAGAGTATAAACTTTCATTTTTTAAAATATTTAAATCTTCATTTGAAAATTAATCAGATTCAGAATCTGATTCTAATAATATTTTTGATATTTGATTTCTTAACTCTTTATCTTCTAGCTTATTAAACTTTTTTCTAACCCAACAAGTTTTTGCTCTGTGATCTATTTTTCCACATCTCTTACAAATTAATTTTGACTTATATTCCTTATACGAAGGTTTATGTTTTTGTATTTTCGTATTTTTGAATTTTTTTATTCTTTCTATCTTTCTTTTTCCTTTTTCTTTTCTGATGTTGGTAGGGATTTGATTTCTTAATTTTTTTAGAATTACTAGAGGCTTTTTCTATACCAAATTGGCTACAGAATTCACCTAATTGTTTCTTCTCATTTAAAGAATGTTTTTTAATTTGTTGGTTTAATTTAATTTCATTACATAAATTTAAACCTTCTTGAATACAAGTTCCTATTAACTTGCCATAAGTATAATCATCATAATTTATACTAATTCCTCCTTTTCTGAGGTTATTTCTAACTCTCTCCGCAAATAAATAAGGGAGGTCATCTACGAATTTTGACTTCCAATTTGAGCTATTAGACTCAGGGAGTTCCATTACTCTACTTAGGAAAGTATCCTTATACCACCTAAAAGATGTTAGGGTTCTACACTTAAGATTTTGTAGAAGAGTCCTAATATTCTCCGAATTATCAGACCATCTGCCTGTAAAATGTTCTATAATATTAACTATCAAAGTATAGACTGAGTTGTTATTTAAAACACCAGTATCCTCTTTTGTACTATTTTGGATTTCTTCTCTATCTGATTCTGATAAATAATTATCCCACCAACATTTAAGTTGGCCTGTAAATCCTGATATAATCATCTGAGCTATTGTCTTAGTCGTATTCTTATTATTTTGACAAATAGTGCTATACATAAGCATTCTATGGACAGTATTATAAATCTGACATTCTGTTTGACCATCTATATTCTATTCATAAATCATTTTTCCACTATACGAATTATTGACTATGTATTTCTGTTCTTATATTAGAACATCCTGTGGAGTAGGCCTAGGATAATAATACATCCTTTGAGTTGGCTTATTAGCAAACTTAGATAACTTCATAATCTCATCATTAATCTTTTGCTTATAATCTTCTTCTTTTAGACTATCTTCAAAATCTGTTAACGTATTTATTTTTAGAATTTTTAAAATATTGATTGAATCATTTAATGTTTGCATTAAATTTTCTTCAGATTTTGTTTTGAAATCTGTTACCTTAGAAGGTAATTGAATGCTAGGAGTAGCAATAGATTCTTTTTCTTATAACTGATCATTTATTATTTGTTTTTATTTGAAATGGCATAATATTTTATCCATCTTTTTTGAAATATCTTGGAGTTGTTCTCCAATTATTATTAAATAGAGATTTGAATATTTTTGTTGTTTTATTAACCAATTTATATGAGAAATAGTTATTTGTAAGGTTTCACCTTCCAATAATTTTTGAAAAGCTTGATAATATCTTTCTTCTCCTTGTTTTTCTATTTTAAAACCATGAGTAGGAGGAAAGATATTAGAAACTATATTTCTATTAATATTAAAATTTCTTTCTATAACCGAAATAATACTATTAGTATATTTTTCAATAAACCATGGAACAAAAGGTATGACCTCTTTTTTTTCATTTAATTCATTATAATATTCTTTTTTAAAAAATTCTTTGTCTGTTTTTTCAAAATTTTTGAAAAACCATGTTCTAAATAATTCCCATTTTGGTTGTAGAAATTCATTAGAAATTTTTTTTCTTACCGGTGATCCCGGCGTAAAATCTAATTTTTCTTTTGGATTCATAATTTATACAAATTTTATTTCTGATTCGGTTAGTTCCGAATCTATTCTAACTCCTCGAACTATATTATCCGAGTTTATTCTTAATTCATTTATTTTTCTTTCAGGAAATTCTTCCCTAATTCTAGATGTTGATGCCCTAGAAGGACTTCTAACTGTGTAATCTACAGGAGAAATATAATAGTGTGATGACATCGATTTTGACAAAGAGTGTTCATATTTTATTTTATTATTTTCAAATTGTATTTGTACCGACCCTTCATTTGTTTGTGAAATATTTATTGGATTATTATCCACGTATTATTGAGATAGACTTACTTTATCTAATACCCAATTTTTTAGAAAATTAATTTCTTCCCATTTAATTCTTCTTTGAGTAGTAATATTAGCTTTATTAAAATTAGTTTCTATTAGAATAGTTTCATTTAAAGGTTTATCTACCATTTTACAGTGAGAATTAAGCGTAAACAAAGGTTTATAATAAATCCTATAACAGATACATATTACCTCTGATCCTGATACA